>JARFIY010000132.1:13065000-13187500 GCA_036346155.1 Sinelater perroti
CTAGTCACAAAACGTTGAGTCACAAATTTATAGAACTCGTCTGTCACTGTTTTCTGATTTAGACCTTTAAGAAAATAAATAATATTAAGAGTGCGAATTAGGGATGAGGTATTGTAATAAAATGTCTAGTAATCAATTGTTAGGGTAGTTGAAATGAAAGTAAGATATAAAAACTCTCTTAATCCCTCTAGCATGCGTCGTATCGTTGAATACATAATTCCCTAATTTTTCGAATTTAGGTCAACCTTCAAAAATACATCGACTTACAAAGATGTCTAAATTTGGATGGTGTTCTAATGCATATACAAACAGTACGTTATATTTAATCTTATCGAAAAATATATTGTTGGTACCAAATATAAAGTACTTTTTTTTATATGCTGATAAAATTAAAGGGCGTTTGTGCATGACCAACGTAAAAAGAGAGGGATCAACTCATGCAAGTATGAATAAAAAGGATATGATATAGCAGTGCGTAAGAAAAACGAAGTGAGTGGTGGCGAAAAATAATAGAAGAAAGAAAAAGTAAAAAAATCTGGTGTGAACATGACACGACTTTTCTTATCCTAATATTATATATTACACCGGGTCCATCGTATCGGCCCTGGGCTGCTCTCGTCTAAAAATTAGTTAATTTAAAAAAGGACGAGGTGCAAGTCCAACACTCGAAAGCTGATTAAAATAAACAGTACAAGACAATAATTGACTCGTACTTAAAATTTTGCTACGTCACTGAAGGTAACTTCGCCAAGCGCTCCCCCCTCGGTCCTCCCGCAGTCGGCCAGGAAGCTCTCCGAGCGCGCTGTGATTGGTCCGTTTAATTATTTTTTAATCGGCTATAACTTATTTATTTGACCTCGGATCAAAAAATTTCATTGTAATTTTTTGTTCGTCTCGGTCTGATCTATCCGGTAATATAAAGTTCCCGAAACATTTTATGAACACCCGGTATATTAAAAATCCTGAGTTTCAATTTTTTTTCGAGTTCCTATTTTACCTACTTTTATTTTAAATTCATGTTTATCTCTTGATAACAAATCATTTTTATTCACATAACTTTTTTGTATCTTCAACCGTTTAGATTCGCGACCGCTTTGCTACCGATTTTGCGACCTTGCGACCAAACGGATCTGCCGATTTTTACCAAAAGCTTCGCAATGCGTCCCCTACCTACAAGTAATTTGCATACCAAATTTCAAGTCTCTAGCTCTTACGCTTCTCGAGATATCCTGTTTACTGGCAGACCGACACACGCACTCACACGCACGCACACGCACACGCGCGCGCGCGCACATGCACACACACACACACTCACATGGCCTAAACCAACTTTTGTGGTGTCCTGAGGCTATATTTTGCCCAGAAATGTGAAAAATTTCCGCCGATTACATTACTTTCCTTATTATAGGATAAGGAAAGTAAAAAGTATAATGGTGATTATTACTTCCGTAGATACAACTACTGACATTCATAACATTGAATAATTGAATTTTAATTGTTTAACTATGTTATCGGCCTTTTTATGTAAATAAATTTATATTATTAAGAATATAAGCCAAAATTGCATGCAAGCCAACTTCTGTTGTAATTTGCCTTTTGGCTACTTTCCTATTTAAATTTTTCTTATATACATACATACTTTTTAAAAGAAAATCTAGAAAAATTAATGTAAATAAAAACGTTCCTAAAACAGGAAGCAGCACGGAAAACGGTTCTACTAGACCCCGAATTATTGAATTGAATTCGAATTGATGTGCAGATAAACTAAAATAACTTTGTAATTGACTGAAAAACGCATTAATTTAGCTTTAGTTGTGAAATCTATTTCAAACAGAAACTGCTATTTTTTTGGAAGGCGATAAAAAAGTATTAAAAATATTAGTGCCACATATTTTCCTATATGAAGATATAACCTAGGCAAAAAGCAATGTTGCTGGAAAAGGGAAAGGAATTCAGCAGTTTTTAATAGCACATTTATAAACAAACCTAGCAAAAAAATAAAAGCAATAATTAGAAAAGCCCTCAACGAATTATTAGAACAATAGAATAGTACATTTCTGGTAAGGTTCTTTAACGTAGTGCTTAGATGGGAATACTTTTTTGTCAAAAGGAAAGTTACTCTTATAATTTTTATAAACCTACCTTTTATTATAAATATTATTGACTTTACTTCGAGTTTTAGGAGGTACAAAATAATCTTTTACGTTATATTACGTTACGTATATAAGCATTTATTTCATTCACTATACATAACTTAATTCCATAATGTTTTGGCTGTTGTCAAAAATCTATTAATTGCTAGTTCGCAGCCGCTTACATTAAAGATTAAACAAATCGAAAGCCTAATAAATTATAAAATTCAAAACTATTTTAATTTTTTTTTATTTAATGAACTGCAAATTTAAAAGCTACTTTACATTGAGGTAATAAACAAATAATAGGAAGATAAATTAACATGAGAGGGACCCCAAAAGAATATATTAGTTCCAAACTAAGTCATATTGTTACTGACGTTTCAGTCTTTGAACTACTGGATTGGTATAAAGCTGTTCTACGAGCTGGTTAGGGTGTCCATCCAGGTTGCTATAATAGGCACTTGCAAATCTGTGAATTTCGTCATCTATGTATGGTATTTGTAGTGTCGTTTCAGTTATGCCATGGGGCGTTTGTTGTGATACGTAGGGTCTTCGATTGGAAGAGTTGAAGTACCTTTGTATGGGAGTTGTAAGAGGAGGAATTTGCTCGACAGAGAAAGTGTGGAGTGTCGGGCGATGAGTCAGTCTATTTATTTAAGTTTGGGATCGAGGTGTTATCTTTGTTCCTTAATATGCTCATGCCAAGTCAGTTTTTGGTCTAGATGTTATTCGAGATATTTGACTTGAGGTTGCATTGTGGGCATATAGTGCGTTTATTGGTGAAGGTTATTTGAGCAGACTTATCATTATCAACTGTAACCTTCCATCGAGTGAACCAAGTTTTAAGTGATTTTGTAAATATTTTGCTGCAGCTTATACAAATAAAATTACTATATTATCAGCGAAGTTAGCTATAACTACGATTTGAATGATTGGAATACCGGTTGTGCATAAGAGATAAGGAAGTGCCAAAAGTACACTGCCCTGTCGTGCACTAGTGGGAATGTATTAATAACTTGAAACTTTATTATTAATTTTAACTTGAAAAATTCTCTTACTTAGGTAGGATTTAAGAACATAGAAGACCTGGATTTGAAGTTTATAGAGTAAGCCTTTATGCCAGACCTTATCAAACATCTGCCGGATATTTAAGGATATGCCAGCGTAAGCTTATCCGGTTTTAAGACATTCATGACTATGGTGACGAGTCGATGTTCCTGTTGCACTGTCGAATGGAGTTCGCAGAATCCAAATTAGTGGGATAAAAATATTAGGTATAAATCTATGGCACCTTTAATTCTTGTGAGAAATAGCTTTTCAAAGATTTTAGACAGGAGAGATGGGAGACGTATAGATCTATAAGATCTAGGTTATGTTGGTTTCCAGACAAACATGTTTCCATTAAATCGGAAAATGACAAAACTAGAGTTTTTCTAGGTAGATTGTAAAGGGTTTCTTCTACCACTAAGTCGTACCCAGAAACTTAATAGTGTTAGCCGTATTTGATTTCAAACTTCAGCTGGTGAGAAGGCTTTTAGTGGGAGGGCATTGAACAAGGCCCAAAAAGTTTCAATTTTTGTTACGTCGCCATTCACTGGAGTTAATGGTGTGACAGAAATGTTTGCGAGGTATTCAGCAAAGGTGTCGCTTTTATC
The DNA here is from genome assembly GCA_036346155.1 of Sinelater perroti. Taxonomy (NCBI): domain Eukaryota; kingdom Metazoa; phylum Arthropoda; class Insecta; order Coleoptera; family Elateridae; genus Sinelater; species Sinelater perroti. Next base: position 13,068,791 of record JARFIY010000132.1, read on the forward strand.
CTGATCTAATCTGACCAAACTACAATCGCTACAATGGACCATTTAAAGTTTTTTGTGACTTTTTATATTAAATGATCACCTGGAAAAATCTGAATAATGTACTGTTAAAAAGTTTCGTTACATATCTCTCTTGTGACTCCATGCACGCGGTGAGTAAGCCTGTTCTAAAAAGTTTTCTCGGTTCTATTTTTGTTTGCTAGCTCGATTTTTTTCCATAATCAGATCTCGGATATGATGAAGTATACTGTTAGTTGGTTATATTTGAAGGTTTAAATGTTGCCTGCCCTGCAGCGTTTTGTATTAGAGTTGTGAGGTACTTAACTGCATTTTCAAGGTCTTACATGGTTTTAATTATGAGCGCGAGATTGACTTTTTGATCAAGTAGAGTTCGGAAATAGTCCCAGTCAGTAGTTTTAGAACAAAGTTTTATAGATGCTTTCTTGGTGATGATTGTCGTATTAACAGTTACTAAAACTGGCGAATGGTCGGTGTTTAAGTCGTAGTTGGAAACTGTTGTAAGATATTTACGTGCTATGCAACTGACAACCGCAAAATCAAGTAAATCTGTTTATTTTGGTCGCTAGGCCAATAAGTGGATTCTCTTGTAGAGAGAAAACTGAGAGTGAAATTTTGAGGAGCCTTTAGTAGGTTTTTTCTTTAGGACTAGTTAACCGTTATCCTCACAATGAATTTTTAGCGTTCTAATCGCCTCCAACAAAAAATGTATTGCTAAGTTGAGTGCTACATGAAACCATAGATTAATACAACTAAATTAAAATCATGAGTTTGTACTTTTATACTTGAAGCTTGAATTTTTGCACTTATGTACGTCTGCAGTTGGTAATGTGCAATTAAGTTTTCTAGTATGACCGTTGATCCTCCATGGACTGTCCCATCTGCGTGGTTAGTTAAAGACGTGCTGTAATTGGGGGGGGGGGGGTTATGTTCTCTAAGTTGCGTGGGTTTACGTGCCTGTAGAAAGGTAATAACTTCCGGTATATGATTTGGAAGGCTATTGACGTTTCAAAGTACAATGGATAGTGATGAAGTCATTATACTAGCTTAATTATGACGGTAGAAATCATGTTTAACATCATTTTGTTTTGATTAAGAAGTTAGGAAATTAGAGAGCTATTCACTAATATTCAGTTGCTGATGTTTATTGGTCAGTGCAGTATTGTTATTTCTTGCGACTATTCGAAAATAGGAGACCGCATCTTGTGGAGGATCAGGAACTGTAGTATTTGTGATGTTTGGTTGATTTTTGAAGGGAACGAAATCGTTGGAGTTTGGAATTCGTTGTTGTTGTTGTTATGTATCAGTTGTCCTACTTCTAAATTGTGCACTTCGACTTTTTTGTAGGTTTTTATACACTGAACATCTTTTATAGTTAGCCTAATGACTACCATGGCAAAGGCCACACTTAGCAGGTGCTACGTTGTTTTTTCGCATTTAACGCAGGCAAGAGGTTTATTACAATAAACTTTTGTGTGTCCGTAGTTCTGATAGCGGGTGCATTGCTGTATAATATTATTTTTTCTAGGAAATTAGATGAATATTTCAGGTTACTTACGAATGAGACATCGTAGATTTTCTTGTTGTCGTTTGGTTCAAGGTTCAATTATAAATAGTGGTAAGAAATCCTTAGTTATTTGGTGCCGAACGTTCATATTTCTTGCTGTATGTCCGAGTTTGGCTAACTTCGTTTTAATTTCTTCTTTCGAATTAAAATAATGAACATTTCTAATAAATACTCTTATAGGTTCTGTCTTTTTTTGACATATTATTTTTTTAGTTTTAAGGTGTATCAAAATTTTTCTGTAAGAATCTATGGTTTTCACCATTAAGTTTTATTGTGTTGGTTATTGTATTGTTTTGTATAAAACTGTTTTTTTCTAGGGCAGTAGTAAAGTTTTTAATCAGTTGATTGTAATTTTTTATCTCATAAATATAAACTGCTAAACGTTTTAAAGTTTTTAATTTCGGATTAGCAGTACCGTGTCCTTAACTTGCAACATTTATTGCGTCTTGCTAGAGAATTTTATATTTCTTGGATGTGCTTATTTGTGTTTGGTAAAGCTTTAGAATTTCTAGAAAAGTAATCTTTTTTAGTTTTTAACTATTTGTCACACATGCTTTGTGTGTGTTGGCGTATTATCAGTGTTTTTATTATTTCTGTCTACAGAATTTGCGTCGGAGATATCAGTTAAACATATGCTTTCATGGTTATCACTATATATTGCCCTGTTTGTAAGGACTGAGTTAGTTGTGAATTAATTAAGCATGGTGGGGATGCTATAAGAGTCTGGGTTTGAGACATTAACGAAATTTTAAAATTTGATTGGGCTTGTTGTTGTGCATACACTGGTTGTACATCGGGGAGTTTACAAGTAGTCCCAGGTGGCGCAAAATTGCCACTACAAGTTGGGAATGTTTTAGTGGTGAATTACATCCAATATCAATAAACTGTATGTAGAGTTTTATAGCTTCGAATAAATGCTTATTTGGTTGTATTTAAAGTTGACTTTTGAGGCACTATCACACAAAAGGCACCTAACACTTGAAGATAACGGAGCGCAATAAATACGTACATTCTTACTCTTTAAAAGTCAAATGCGAACAAGAGTTAGTCTAATAAATGCGAAGTATTTTACGACCGGCGTTGTCTATTCTTGGGCTGTTAGGCCGTGGCCGGAGTTTATAAATTCTTGATGTTTCGTCCACAATTGCGAGAGCATCAGACAGAAACGTCAAAAGTTTCCAAATTCCGACCACGATCTTAAAGGTAGTCTGCTGATAATATTTTTACAAAAAATAAAATAAATATAGAAACTGTCTCGTAACTCCTAGTTTGTATAAAACAACAAAATTATTTTTGTAAAACAAATTGTAGCAATATAAGTGCAGTGCAGGCATTAGAATATTAGAAGCTTTATTAATAGTTTGATTTTGTTTAAAGTAATAGGTGTTTATACCTATGTTTGTATTTTCAATTAATAAATTAATTTTTAGCATAAAGTATAAAAAAACTGTATTACGTTTTCTAGTTTCTAAACCTGCTAAGGGTAGTTAGTTCTAATAATTTTCATCGCCATTTTAAAAAATGGCACTACGATATAAATCCTACAAAAATTTGTTGTACCTACCACTATCATCATTATAAATAATTTCAATTACTGAATTGATATTATGACTATCAACCCATTTTTTAATTGAAGTCATACTCACTTTAGTCATCAGCAAGTTACAAAAACGCTTATTTGCAATAATACAGCTAAGTTTCTTTTTGGTCTATTATTCACTTAAAAGCAAAGAACATTGAAGGTACTAATTCGCAAGTGTGTTTAATATTTTTGGTAACTATTTCAAAAACTTAAAGTTTTGTCTTTGTCTCTTATGGCTTGCGACTGATTTAAAACCAATAACACGTAGTACCTTTCACTAATTGTTTAAATTCTTAGAGATTTCAGTCGAATTAATAATTATTATTTTATTTTACTAAATATATTTGAGGCTTTTTAATATTTGTAATAAAATAAACAAAAAATAGTGACTTAATAATCAACTTTGTGTGCAAGGTTAGATTAGACACAAACCATGGGGCACCATAGATAAACATAAGTGTTTTAGACTGGAAATGTTAAATCGGTTTATAATTTATGGTTGATTTGCTGGCGCAGTTCCATAGTGTGTAGCCGTTGAGGTGGATAGGACAAATTATGCGGTTGTATACTACGAGTAGTAGTTTATTTATATATTTATTAACTTTTGTTTTTGCTTAGTTAACCACTTTTCCAGCAGATTGAAATGTTCTTGAAGTAGGGTTTATGCCGCTATTGAATTTTTGTTATACAAGAAATTGTTGCGTCATTCTCCAAAAAACTTAAGGTTGTTTGTGCTGCGGTTGGTAGGATCGTACGTGTATAGCAAATACAAGATAAGGCTAAGAACACTGCCTTGGAGGCCACCTATATTAATTCTTCTTATCTGCGTAGCTTCAGGGCCAGATTTGATTTATAAATCAGATATAAACAGAAACGTAAGTAGTAAAGAGTCTTTATCTTATAAAACAAACGGTTGTGCCGTGTCTTGTAAAATGCATTGCTGAAAAACTAAATTGATACGTAGCCATCCACTTTGAAGATCACTTTCATTTATACGTTTTAGCATTAAATATTCCACCAGTTTACTGACTATCGGGAATAGGCTGATAAAGCAGTAATATTTGATTTGGTGAGTTATAAACACCGAAATCCTCTCTTAGGTAGACATTTTAAGATATTTCTTGTTATGAGACCGTACCATGGTGATTTATTATTTGGCATTAATTTAATTTGAGTCTGTATTTCATAAATAGTGAAGTAACGTATTTAAGGCGATAGCTATAATGGAGTTATTCCTAGATCTCTTAAACGGGTTTATTAGAATTTGGTTTGAACATGGTTCCTAAATATCAAGCAAATGTATCGGGTTTGTCCTTTTCAGTTTTTGTTGAAGTACTAGTTTTATCACCTAAAGATAGTATAAATTTTTTTAAAACGTTTGAGTTCCTTAATAAATCTCCAAGTTGAATAGTTCCGCACAAACAGGGCATTTGTGTAGTCAAAAGGTTTGTTTATAAATTTCTTGTAATCTGCATCCATAGTTTGTTATTCAAATAATTTAAATTTAGTTTTCTCAACTCACTTTTGACTAAGCTACCATATTTTTCTTACTCTGCGTTTTATTTTACTAATTCCATGATTTCAGTAAAAATATTGGAAGATTAGATTTTAGGTTAAGCGATTAATATGTTGAATTTCATCCTGATTTCTGTGCGGTTATTAAATGACAAGGGGTAGCCCACAAAAAGGTATTTTGGTGTCCTAGGCTGACAATTTTTCACCCGACTTTCCTAAAAATATTGCAATATGAGAACGTAGAACAATTAATTTGCAAATGATAACAGTAGCATAAGTGACCTTACGAAAGTGAGATATGCAAAACAATCCTGAAGATAAGCAAGCAAACGTATGCTCAGAACTCAACGGTGAATGATAAAGAAGTTTAACAAGTCCGGAATCGTGTTGTAATTCAAGAGTCAGTAAGTCGGGCTTTCCGTTTATTGTTGTTAAACGTGAGTTTAATTTTTTGGCATTATAATCATCACTTGCTAGAAACCTGACGCCTAGAAGATTGAATAAGGTTTAGAACATTATTTATTTATATTATGGTAGTTTCCCGACTTTTATTGTAGTGGCTTGTAGGTGGTCTGTTTTATAAGAAAACCATTTATAGTGCTTTATGGAAATACAGACTATTACAGCGAAACCACAATGTGTGTTAAATTAATTATTGAGATAGCATTAGATGAGAGCACGAAGTAAAATAGTATTCGGTAATCAAAATAATATCTATAATACTGAGATACAGAATAGTTTCAACCTTTTTTTTGTTGAAATTCGTTGGTATTCCGTAAGAAATTTTTTATAAATATGGACATTGTTTTTGTTAATGACTAAAGTTGACCTATTTAATATAATAATTTTTTTGTTGTAATAATTGTTTAAACATAAATGTGTTGCTTTAGGTTAAAAAATTTTCTGAAGGATTGCTGGTTTTGTATAATTTCTTATATAATGTTTGATTTGGGATGGATAAGTTAGTTTTTATTTCAAAGGTAATAAATTTTATCGTGTCAGAGTTTGTGAATTGCTTATTGGGTTTGATATTTTCTTTTGAGATTTTAATAAGTTGTACATCCCTTATAGTTTGAGGTGTGTCATCCTCCCCATAAAATACACGTGGCTGAAGCTGTTTGTGGTCGATAACAGCTTTTTGTGTTATGTGGCCCTGCACATTTTACATATGCAAATTGTCTATTGTAGTAGCTCTTCATATGTCCATAATTTTGACATTGGGTATATTACACATCGTTCTTTAGATTTTGTTGTTTACAACTGGTTCAAGGTCTACAAAGAATATGTTTTAGGTTTATAATGTTACGTAGCGTATAATCTGCTATTCTTAGTTTCTTTTATTTTTTCTGTTGAATTAATACAGTGTAAATACTTTATGATAACTTTAAATTGTCTTTCGTCTGGTACGTATGATTTATAATATTGTTTGCCTACATATATAGGGTTTTCCATTAAGGGCCTTTGAACTTTAAATTTAAATAAAGCAAGTTGTATATAAGATATAATTAATTTTTTTTATTTTGAAATAGTATTAGATTACATTATATATGGAATATGATATAAGCTAAATATCTATCGTGGCTTAGCTGGACGGTGCATACCCGAGAGGTTCAATTTTCGATTACTCGACTGCGTAAATCGGACTTATTATCATTGATGGCATTGCTTATGTTAACTTCCATATTCTGCGGCTTATTCGCATAGACCAGTGATTTAACGTAGCCCCACAAGAAAAGTCTAATAGCATTAAAACTCACGATCTCGATGGCCAGTTAACGTCGCTTAAACGCAAAATAACCATGCCATCGAATTAGTCGTGTAACAAAACCATTGTTGCATGCTCTGTGTGGCACGTAGCACCGTGTCGTTTAGATCCATATATTTTAATTTAGGCCAAAACAATTGGTTATCATCGACCTGTACTTCTGGTGACAGTTATGGCAGTGTTTGGAAGAAGTACGGGCCAATGTCATCGCCGGACCAAAATCTATACGAAACATTACTTATTCTGAATGCATTTGCAACTTATAGGCTCATGTGGATTGTTATCTTTTTAAATGGTACAATTTTGCTTGTTGACATAGCCGTTCGTCCAAAAATGAGCTTTGTCGCTGAGGATGATTTTCCATCTGAAACCGGAGTCCATTTCTAACTGTTCCGGAGTCCAGTCAGCTAATGCTCCAGGCTGCTTATGATTGTTTACCTTCAGTTCTTGTTTTAATTAAATTACGAGTGCAGGCCTAAGTTTCGAAGGAAAGTTATCCAAGTTGAGGTCTGCAAAAGGCTAAGTTCTTGAGCACCACAAGGAATTGACTGGCTAGGGTTATCCTGCACACTCTCGTTTACTGTAGCAATATTTTCTGAAAATCTCACGTTTCAACGACGTACGGGTGTTGTTTGATTGTTTACTGAACCAGGAGGCATTGTTCAACATTGCAACTTTCCATAATGATTTTCCCAACATTAATTACCGTAACTTCTAAATTAGACAGCTGTATCATAGAATATGAACGGTCTAGCGTTCCTATTAGAAAACCCTTTTTTTAACGCACTTACCGGCACTGCAGTCTCAAGGGCTTATTGTGCCTACTATCATGCACTTAACGTTAGGACAACATACACACCCATGGGTTGAGCTAGACTTGAACTCGCCCGCGCCGGCTCGAGGGCAGGGGAACGATCATCTTGACCGCCGACCCAATGCGGTTCCTAGAAAACCCTTTACATAATTATTTTGCGATATGTGCTGGGGGCGACTGTATTAGCATTAAAGATGTTATTATAAAAGATTTTGATTGATTACTAATCTTTTTGAGCGGCGCTTAGTGAATTTTCTGTTATTTTCTTGTAATCTATAACGTTATATACAAAGATTAGCGGTAGTTTGGATGGGGCTATAATTTTTTTTAATATCCTCTACATTTGCTCTTCACCCTTCGTTACTTCAAACTTCTTCTTCAAGTGCCATCTCCGCTTCGGAGGTTGGCAATCATATTGGCTATTCTAATTTTTGATATTGCTACTCGAAACAGTTGACCAGAGCTGCAGCCAAACCATTCTCGTAGATTGCGCAGCCATGACATTCGTCTTCTACCAACGCTTCTTTTTCCCATGATCTTGCCCTGTAGTATAAGTCGTAGTATGTTGTACCGTTCTCCACGCATGATATGTCCCAGATATTGGAGTTTTCTTTCTTTGACTGTATTTGTAGATTCCTTCTCCTTTCCCATTCTTCTCAGTACCTCCAGATTTGTCATTCTATCCGCCCACGATTCTCTTAAAATCCTCCGGTAAGACCACATCCCGAAGGAGTCAAGTTTGTTTAGTGCGGCTTGATTTAACGTCCACGCTTCCATACCATACAAAAGTACACTAAACACATAGCATCTGAGCAGTCGTATTTTTAATGGTAACGACAGATCTTTACTACAGAAGACGTTTCTCATTTTTAGAAAATTAGCTCTTGCCTTTTCTACTCTTGATCTTATTTCTGCCGTGTAGTCGTTGTTTTCTGTAATTAGACTTCCTAAGTAAGTGTATTTCTTGACTCTTTCTATCTGTTCTCCTCTAATTCTTAAGCTGTCGTTGTTGTTATTGTTTTTACTGATCTTCATAAACTTCGTCTTTTTGATATTGAGTGATAAGCCGTATTCCTCACTATAGTCAATTACTTTATTCATTACCCTTTCTAGATCTTCTAAGTTTTCAGTAATAATTACGGTATCATCTGCATATCTTAGGTTGTTTATTGGTCTTCCATTTACCTTTATTCCCGCAGTTTCAGATTTCAGGGCTTTTTTCATTATTTCCTCTGAGTAGGCGTTAAATAGACAGGGCGACAGAACACAACCCTGCCTGACACCTCTTTGAATTTCAGTTGCTTCTGATGTTTCGTTTCCTATTCGTACTGTAGCCTTCTGGCTGTAATATAAGTTTGATAATAGTCTTATATCTTGATAATCTAATTTCTTATTTTTGAGAGTTTCTATGAGTGCGTCGTGTCTAACTTTATCAAAGGCTTTATTATAGTCTATAAAGCATAGATATACATTTTGGTTAACATCCAAGCATCTCTGAATAAGCACGTTGAATGCAAATAACGCTTCTCTTGTCCCCACTCCATTTTGAAAACCAAACTGTGTTTCACTGATATCTGCTTCTAGTTTCCGGTGTATCCTAGAGTGAATGATTTTTAAGAGAATTTTTAGTGTGTGAGACATATGACTTATAGTGCGGTAATCACAGCATTCTTTGGCATTAGCTTTCTTTGGTATACATACAAGAGATTAACATTTCTTGAGGTATAATTCCGGTTTTATATATTATGTTGAATAGATTTACCAGTATATCTAGATTCTCTTCGTCAATTAGTTGTAGGAGTTCACTTGGTATTTCATCTGGGCCTGGGGCTTTACGATTTTCATTGTTTTCATTGCATGTATTATTTCGCTTTTGTTATGTCTGGTCCTATATCTTGGTTGGGTGTGTGTATGTTCGGGTTTTCTTCTCTGATCTCTGAATAATTCTTCTATATATTCTTTCCACCTACACAATTTCATAGCATTTTCTGTTATTATATTTCCTCCTTGTTTAATAGTATGTTGGCATTCTTTTACGTGTTGTACCAGTTATTTCCTTTACTTTTTATGTAGGTTAAACATGTCATGCTTAATTTGAAGGTTTTCTATTTCTTTACATGTTCAGCGTAATACTGTTCTTTTGCTGCTCTTATTTTGCTTCGTATTTCCCTCTGTAGATTTTGGTACATGTTTTTATTTCGATTTTTGTATCTTCTTCTTTGTTCCATTAAGTTCAAAATCTCGTCTGTTATCCACTCTTCCCTTTTATACCTTGTTTCTTTCAGTAGCTCTTTGCTAGGTTTTAGGATTGATTCTTTGAAGGATACCCATCGTTGTTCTACTTTGTTTCCTGCTTCAAGTTCAGTATTAATTTTTGATAGATTATTGTTGATCTTTTGTTTTAGCAGTTGTTGTAGGTCTGTTGCCTTGAGGAGTTCTACATTAAGTTTATTTTCGTTATTCCTTTATTAACCTTTTTAAGGTGAGATGAAATTTGGCAACTAGGGGTTATGATCGGAAGATACGTCCGCTCCGGGTATGTTTTCACAGATCTAACTGCGTTTCTGTATCGTTCATTTATTAATATGTAGTCGATCTGATTTCGAACAATATTGTCTTCGTTGTCTGCAGGAGATTTCCATGTGTATAGCCGTCGTTTAGGCAGTTTGTAAAATGTGTTTAGTACTATGAATTTGTTTTCTTGGCAATACTCGACATTGCGAGTACCAAGTCCATAGGGCCCAACAATTGTTTCAACTTTCCCTTCCCCAATTTTGGCATTTATATCACCCATGACCATTGTTATATCTCGTGTTGTTGTACTTTTAAGTACCTTTTGTATTTCAGCATAAAAGTTTTCAATTTCATGGTCTTGTTTATCTGCCGTGGGTGCATAAATTTGTATTATATTAAGTTTTCCATGACAAGTTAGTAGCTGTAGCAAAATAATTCTTTCTGAAGCAGGTGTAAAACCGATAACTGATTTATTTGCTTCTTTATCGACCATTATTGCAACTCCGTGTCTATGCTGCCTATCGTTGCTTCCTGAGTAGTAGATCTTCCCTTTTCTGATTGCATGTTCTCCTCTGTTGGGCCATCTAGATTCCGAAGTTCCCAAAATGTTTATCTTCATCCTACTCATTTCTTGTTCGACATTTTGTGTTTTACCAGGTTCATACATGCTGTTAACGTTCCAAGTAGCGATCTTTATTTCTGTCTTGTATATATTGATAGGTGTAGTCGTAGTCGTCGTCGTCGTCGTCGTCGCGTGGGGGTTTCGTTGGATGACGACCTGGGAAGACCCACTATTTCTTCCACTATTTCTTCCCCTTGGATCTTGGCATCCGAAAACCATGATCAGTAATCTTTACTCTTCCACCGTCCATAGCCACATAGATTAACTAGGAAGAATAATGTGGTGGTCATTCCAAGGCCTTCCACATCGCAGTTTCCCAACCATACCGCTGTTCCAGCTCTGCTTGTGAATATCTAATTCTAAGCCCAGCCAACATCATTTGTCTTCGGCCTTAGATTAGTTTTGGTAAAGCTGCTGCCCTTTACCAGGGTTATCCAATCAGCCGCCCACTATGGATCAGACGCTATGATCTAGTTTTGGTCCACCCCGGGTATTTTATTTCCCCGGTACCCGCTATATCTAGCGAGAATCCCCCTATCCGCCACCTGGGGAGGCGCCCAGTAGGGGACCTAGCAACCCCCCTGGGTTTCAAACTGCATATCACTTAACTGGTACAATTTGTAATTCTTAATGAGTTTTGGTGGTTTTTGCATTAATCATTTGAGTTTGTTGTTTTTGATTCGTTGCCAATTAATGAACGGGGTTGACTTGTATTTCTTGTTTATCGTCTTCAAAGCATTCATTCGAAATGCTTGCACTTTGCATCGATTGTTTGGCTGGCATATTGCCTTACAAACTAACTAAGATTGCGGCTGAGTTAGTATTTTAAAAACTGGTTAATTTTGTGTAGTAATGTAGTAAATTAGAAAGCGATTATACGCGAAATCCGTATTGATTTTGCTGATACTAATATGAGGGTTGCACATTTGATATAAGCGATAATTTTTGTGGTAATATACATAGTATTTTACTTTATCTGTTGTATTCGCTATTATTAAATACACCGTTAAAGCCGTTGCTGGTCGGTAGCATACTTATTTAGATTTTTTTTTTATTGTACAATAAATTAGCAATCAGAATATGTATACTATAGGCTAATGTGCTAACATAGGATCTTAAATATGAAAATCCTTATCGGTCATGATGAGGCCTCTACCATCGAAGAGTCCTCGTCGTTTTCATCGGATGTCGTTTGGCCAGAGACGTTTTAGCCTTCTGTTGTCTTGAGGATATAGAAGTGGGCGTATAAGAGGGTTGCTGTGTGTTGTAAGTCTGGTATGATGGTTGTTGCTTCTTTGCTGGATAACTTCAGTGATGTATGGGATGCGGAGGTCATTATGCAGTGTATTATTAGACATATACCATGGAGCGTTAGTGAGTTCACGCAGGATTTTGGATTGGGATCTTTGGGCAATGGAAATATTTGATTTGCTGGCACAGCCCCACAATTCAATGCCGTATGTCATATGGATAGTAATATTACTTTATATAGTAACATTTTTTCCTCGAGTGGTAGATGCGATTTTCTTCCAAGCAGCCAGTGTAACTCTTTGAACCTCAGATCTATTTGTTTCCTCTTTCTGGTTATGTGTTCTTTCCGATTCATTTTTTCGTCAAGATGTAGTCCTAGATAACGCACTGAAGAAGATTGTGTAATAGGAGCATTGTTGAAGGTGACCGAAGGACATCTACATTTTCTCAGTGTAAAGGTTACTTGGGTTGATTTTGATGCATTAATTCTTATTTTCCATTTGTTGACCCAGTTTCCAACTAGGTTTAGATGGTCCTGCAGGTAAGAAGCTGCGATTATGGGATTTTCGTGACTAGCCAGAATAGCTGTGTCATCAGCAAACGTACCGATTAAGGTATTTGTTGTGGTTGGGAGATCTGCTGTATATAATGAGTATAGCAGAGGGGCTAAAACGCTGCCTTGTGGTACTCCAGCTTTAATATCGTATGAGTCAGAGAATTCACCATTTACTTTAGCTCTAAATTGACGGTCTTCTAAATAGGATTTAAGTAGGAAGAAGAGAGAGGGAAGAAGGAGCTTGATTTTATAAAGAAGGCCATCATGCCAAACTTTGTCGAAGGCTTGGCCTATGTCCAAAAAAGCCAATGTGCAATATTCTTTATTTTCCAGGGATGTGTTAATTTTGTGAACTACTCGATGACATTGCTGGATCGTTGAATGCTGTAACCGGAATCCGAATTGGTGGTCAGGGATAACATCTAAAAATGAGTTCATTCTGCTGCGAATTAGTTTTTCCAGTAGTTTGCAGATAGCTGTTAACAAGCTTATTAGTCTGTAGGAAGATACATGATTTGGATTTTTGCTAGGCTTGGGGATCATAATTATTTCAGCAACTTTTAGTTGTTTGGGCAAATACAGTAGTCTTAAAACCGCATTGAATATATATGTGAGCATTACAATACCTTTCTTGGGGAGTTCTTTCAACATTTTTGGTGTAATCAGGTCAGGACCTGGAGCTTTTCTAATATTTAATTGAGTTATTACACCTATGATTTCTTTAGGAATGATTGGTTTTATAGGTTCTGCGGGAGGAGGATTGTTGTTCAGAAAATCGGAAACTTCTTGATTTGGTGTGTTATCGTGAGGAGTAAATACTTCTGCTAGATATTGGGCGAATAGGTCGGCTTTTTCCTTGTTGCTTCTTGCCCATGGCCCCGGGGTGGGATCTTGCTTGCGAACTGGGGGGTTTGCGTGAACTGGTTTGAGAGCTGCTTTAACGGGTCTCCAGATGGAATTATCATAAAGATTCAAGTTTAATATGTAGTTTCTAAACGATACATGTTGAGATTTCTTTATTTGGCGTTTGAGTTTCCTTGTTATTTGGTTATAAGCTGTTTTGTCGGTTGGGGAATGGCTACGGTGCCATTTTGCTTTGGCTTTTCTTTTTTCTGCTATTAGTACTTATTTAGATGTGCAATTTTAATTTTTAGTTTAAGATCACTTATTTACATTAAAAACAATTACTAGTAGCTTTAAAGTTAATTGAGTGTAATAAATTAAAATACCTTAAGTATATAATAAGTGCCATTTCAAGGCTCTGTGTTTAATTTTACTCAAAATATATTTGATCTGTTTTAGATTTAGAACTCTTCTCCATTTTTGTGATATAAATTTTTTTATTTTATTGTTACAGTATATTAGCCACATATTATATTATTTTCCTTTTTTAAATCTATTTATTTAAAATCTACTTTTACATGGTGGCATACAGTTTCAGTGTATTTGTTTTAAATATCCATACTTAACTTAAAAACTTAACTATCTTAACTAATATTACATTTACTAATCTCTTGAGTCTCCGCACTTCGTCGTTCGCACTAATTGATACATCACTAGCTAGAACGTTCGAGTGTGCACTAAGAACGTCACGATAAGTAACACTTTTTTTTGTAATAATTTCATTAACTGAGCTAACTCCTAAATCTCTTCTGATGACTTCGTTGGGTACGTACCATGGAACATTTACGATCTCTCGGGGCGCATTAGACTGGAATCTTCTTATTATGTCAATAGTGGTGTTAGCAGCAGAACCCCAAATTGTAGGCCATAGGTCCAAATTAGTCTCAAGATTGATTTGTAGAGAAGAACCTTGTTGTCTGTTGAAAGTTGAGACTTTTTACGTAGCATCTAGTATATTTGTTTGTGTGTTAAGCCTAACTGCTTTCTTTTAGTCCATACTTATTGCTTCCAGGTTAGTCGATTCAGGTAGATTCTAGGTATTTAACCGTGACTTATGCTACCTGTTGGTCATTAAGAATTATTAGGGGGCAGCCTTCTCGTCTCAGCGTAAATGTAACATGGGTGAATTTAATTTTATTGACTTTAATGCGCCATTTTATAAGCCAGTTTTGTAAAGCTCTTAATTGAGGTTGCAGATTTTCTAATGCTATTGTGGGGTCTAGGTGGGTTGATAAGATGGCTGTGTCATCTGCATATGTTGCTATTGTCATAGATCTTGTTGTGGGTATATTGCTGTGTATAATAAGTATAGGAGTGGACCTAGGACAGTAACCTGTGGTACCCGAAAATTTCCCGAAAATAATATAGTGGTCTTATTTGGTATTCTCATTAAAGTATATCTGTTGGTTAGACAAGACGTAAAGGTCAGCTGGGAAGTCGTTTTTTATTTTAAATAATAGACTCTTATACTAAACCTTGTCAAAGGCCTGGCTAATGTCAAGGAACGCAGCTGAGCAGTATCTTTTAGTTTATTCAGTTTTGTGTATTTTATCAACTATTCTGTGAACTTCCTCAATCGTGGAGTGCTGCTCCCGAAAGCCAGATTGATGGTGCGGCAGTAAGTTATTATTTAGAATTAGTAATTTAAGTCTCGATAATAGCAGCTTTTAAAGACTTTGGAAAAAGTGGAAGAAGGCTCATTGGCTGTAAGAAATTACTTGTTCAAGAGGTTTGGGATTCGAATTACGCAGCCCACTTTCCATTGATAGAGAAAGTGTTATAGTCTAAGTACTGCATTAAATAGCTTTGAATGCTTGGAATTGTTTACTTTTCTCTGGCAACTCTTTGAGTAGTTTGTTTGTGATTACATGGTAAGCAAGTGATTTATTGCCCTTTAAAATTTCAATTGCAGTGCTCATTTTTTTAGTTTTGAAGAGTTTAGTTGGTAGGCTCATTTGAAAGATGCTATTAGGAATTGGTAAATTTTTCTTTTTTTCTCAGGAGAAGCTTTAGGAGGATGGGATTCAACCACGTTTTTAAATAATTAGCAAATATTAGCGTTTTTTCAGAGTTTTTTTTAACCTTGGTGCATCACCTCTGAGAAGTTGTACTATACAGGTTTTTTTATTCTTCTTGTTGCTCTCCACATGGAATAATCGTAAGCTTCAGTGAGTAATAAATTTTCCAAATACTGTTGTATTGATTGGTTTTTTAGCTGCCAGGAGAGTGATTTAAGCTCGTTTGTCACTCGATTGAAGCTAAGTGTGTTAGTTGAGCCTGTGAGAGTCTGCCACCCTTCATTCAATCTTTTCTTTTTGTGATTTTCCGTTTTACAAGTAAAGGGCAGTCATATATTATTATTATTTTCTTTTTTTCGGACTCGTTCTTTTTAGATTGTAGTGATATTTCTAGTTGTGTTATCTTATCTCTGAAGTAGTTCCAATCAGCTTTTCTATTGTAAAGTGATGAAAATTTTTCTATTTAGAATTATTTATATGCCACAAGTAATCATAATAGGGGAGTGGTCAGAGGGTAGGACAAGGCTAGATTTAACTTGAATATAATTCAAATTTATATTTTTAATAACGCAAAATTCTAAGAGATCATGTAATTTGGTTCGCCGGTGGACTTGGGGTTTTGCCTAAGGTAATTGCTTTCAGGAGTTTTCTTCCCTTAGTGGTTGTGATTCTGGATTTCCAATGAGTGTTCTTAGCATTATAATTGCCAACAACAATTAAGCGATTACCAGATGAATTAAAGTAGCGCTCCAACTGCTCCTGTTTGTTTGTATGCCGTGGAGGGAAGTATACTGCTGAGATAATTAGTGGCCCTATCATGTCTTCGATTATTACAAAAGTCGCTTTTATTATATTCTGACTCGTTTTCTTAGATGTGAAATGTTTGTAACTACGTCGTTATATTCTTCTATTTCTTTTTTTAAGGTTTTTAGGTTAGTGGTAAGATGGATATTGCGTAGGACGACTTTAAAGCTGCGGTCTTGTTTATGTTTATATTTTCTGTTTTTCTCAGTTAGGGCTTTGATTATTGCTGTAAATTTTTTTATTTCAAAGTTGTTTTTAGCTACATTCCCAGGAGCTCTATTAATGATGGCATAAATTTAACACCAGAAATAAATATTGGGGGTTAGTTTTTGATTTTTTTAATTTGTTGTTTGGTCTACATTGTTTGTTAAATTTTATTATCTTAGTTCTTATAACGGTTTGAGGTCTCTATTGGTTTATTTAGCCAGTAATTAGTGATTTTTGCGTGTTTTAGCAGTGCTGGAGTGTTTTTTTTTTGGATTTATCTGACGTTTTTGTTTTCTACCAGCTGCCAGTATGTTCTTAAATAGATTGAGTTTGGGATTGTAATAAATAAGCATAGTGATTTAAAAGAAGTATTTAGCAACTGTTGTGCTGAGTTTGCAGGATATTGGGAGTATGCATTATTGACTGGAAATGGTTGATAATTAGTTGTCGAAAATCCTGGAAGGTAATACAAACCTGGCAAAATTTTTTCAGCTTGCATCGGTTCCGCCTGTTGACTGTTATAATGTATCATGGTATTTTGAAAGTAAGCCATAAGGCTTATTAAGTTGGTATTTAAGTAGCCTTAAACACTTTGGTTAAATTTATACGACTTTATATGAGTACGTCAATTATTTATATATATATTTATAATAGTAGACTGAGAGTTACCAGTTTTTGTGTGTCGTCTGATATCACCTTCCGCGGACTAGTATAGCAATATTAAAAATGCAGGCCTGACTTTAAACAGCAGGTAGAGCATTTTGGGCACTTACATTCGAAGCGCGACACACAAAGCTCGTTCCAAAACACAAGTGCGGAAACATATTACATTATTACCTTTTATTTTGTGCTTTGCTATATTGGGGATTTTCTATTTATATCTGTTTTTATGCTATCATACCAGTTATATGACCAGTTAAATATCAAGTTTTTTACAATTTGTACGATAATTAATTTCCTATTATTGTTTGCCCTATTTTGGATATCACTCATTTATACTTTTTGTTTTTAACCAATTTTGCAACGCTCCCATTATCTTTTTGTTATTTCTAAATTTTTGACTTCCAAAAAGTTTTAGAGCTATTTTATTAAAAATTATGGGTTTGCAATCACAAATTACCTGTTTCACATTCTATTTCACTATCTCAATAGACACTCTAACTAGTCATCTACTTCGGTAGTTAGTAACGTTTTGTCTTTTACATTTAAGTAATTTATTTTTCTGTAAATGTCAGAAACATTCCGCACTTGTATTTAGAAGGCAGCGGACGTATGCTTGTGCGCTTTGAGATATTGGTGCCCGAGGCGTTCGACGCTGCCCCTGCTATTTAAGATAAAAAGTTAGCTATAAATTTTATTTACGTTTAATAATATTTCACGGAAATAAGGCCGCCATTCTAGGCGTGCCGAATTACGGTTATCAGTACCCTCAAAATCAATAACCTGTGATGTACGATAAACAAATCAATCAAGGCACATTTCAACAAAATTTACCTATATAGCAATTACAACAGCCATACGTAGTCTCACAATCGCAACCGCAGCCACAAGTTTAAGAAAACTCCGCATTATTTCCTAAACTATTCACCGCAAAACACAAATCAACAATTAGCAATCACTCCAATGCAAACAAGTAAATCCAAAAAAGACAAAATGATCTAATAATGACACAATGTCATTTGAAATAAACAAAAACAGACAATTACTGGTTAAACGCTACAGAAATCTCAAACCAATATCAGCCTCTCGCAGAAGAGCGGATCGAAAATATTAGCACGGAAGAAGTACAACCACCACCAATAAATTTTTACGAGGTTAATGATACCAAACCCCTTATTGACATGTTAAAAGAAAGAGTAAAAGATCAATACACACTCAAACTGATAGGAAACACGTAAATCAAAATACAGCTCCGCAAAGTCGAACATAACAACACCATTGTTAAAATATTAAAAGAAAAACATACAGTTTCACTTGTTTCAAAATAAAACCGATAGAAAATATATTAAGTGGTACTGCGAAACGTAGCCAAGTAAATACAAAAACAAAAATTTCCCCACTTACGCTCAAGGCAAGCTGAAACTATTCCTCCTTCAAACTCATTAGTACAACAGCCACTTACGTACTTACACAGAACGCAAGCAATCATCCTAGAATCGCCTACTGCCACACCACAACTACCCAACAAAAATTTATCTATACCAGATAATAATATAGAAAAAATGATGGTCAAACTGATGGAAAGAATGGACGTTATGCTCAATCAGCAAATTTCAATCATAATGGACAACACCTTAAAAATCGTAATCTGGAACGCCAGCGGATTAGCATGACATAATTTAGAAGTCAAACAATTCCTCATAAACAACAATACTGATATTCTGATGATATCGGAAACACATTTCACACACTAAACATACATGAAGATACCCAAATATACAATCTACGCCACCAATCATCCAGACAACACTGCTCACATAGTAACTGCACTCATAGTTGAAGATACTTCAAAGCATTATGAACTTCCCAAATATCACCAGGAACACTTACAAGCTACAAGAACAGAACAAGGAAATAGTATTCTCTGCAATTTACTGCCCGTCCAAGCACAACATAACCAAACAGCAGTTCACCTACTTCTTCCAAACGCTTGGACCCCGCTTTATAGCAGGAGGAGACTGTAATGCAAAACACTAAACTTGGGGATCTAAGGTTACGGTCACCAGAGGCAGAGAGCTATTGAAATCTATCCAAGATAACACTCTACAATACCTATCAACAGGTCAGCCTATCTACTGGCCTACCGATAGACGAAAACTTCCCGATCTCCTGGGTTTTTGTGTGATCAAAGGAATATCTGATAGTTACACCAAAGCTGAATCCAGTCTAGACCTTTCGTCCGACCACTCGCTGATAATCGTAACACACAGCGCAAAAGTACTAACAAGAAGTACTCCTCCCTCTCTGCATAGTAAGCGAACAAACTGGGAGTATTTTCGAGAGATTATCCAAGAAAAGGTAAAATTAAACATTTCTTTGATAACAGACATAGATCTATTCAATGCAGTGGAACATCTCAATTAAACCTTATAGGTTGCTGCCTGCGAAGCAACTCGTGAAAATAAAGAACAGGGTACATTTAACTTCAACTTATTTGGCAAAACAGTAGATCTCCACGAGACAAAACTAATTTTAACCATGCTACCCAGAATTTAAAAACTCTCCTGAAACAGTACAAAATTCAGGAAATACAAAGTTCCCTATCCAGTTTAACACCTTACGAAGCCACAGATGCCTCATTATAGAAAGCAACGAAAAAATTAAAAAGACCAACTACGTTTATACCCCCCAATCAGTCTCCCAGATGGTAGCTGGGCTCAAAGCGACAAAGAAAAAGCAACAGTATTTGCAAATTACATGTCTACAGTGTTCCAGCCATATACCTAGAACAAACAATTCATCATATGTTAGCGGAACCACTTGAAGTAGAACCTCCTCTAAAGCCTATAAAAGTCAAACAAGTAATAACCGCTGTCAAAAGTCTGAATTCGCATAAAGCACCAGGATATGATTTACTCATAGCAGGTTTATTAAAACAATTGCCAGAAAATGGTTTATATATATCCAATATAGCTTTATGACTTATAATAGACTCCGAACAGTGGAAAGTTGGGCAAATACTAATGATCCTAAAGCCCGGAAAAACCCAGAAGACTTACCTCTTACCGACCAATTAGCCTACTACCTATAGTCTCTAATCTATTTGAAAAACTGCTTCTACAAAAATACAAACTATGCTTGTAGATAGGAATATACTCCCACAACATCAGTTTGGCTTCAGGGAAGGACAGGGTACAATAGAACAAGTTCATCAAATAGCGACAAAAATAAACCACGACTTAAATCTTAAAAGATACTGTACTGCTGTATTTCTAGACAGTAGACAAGCCTCACAGCCACTTACGCCGATGATACAGCAGTGCTAGCATCACACTCAAACCCTCGTGTAGCTTCTAATTACCTCCAAAGCATACATATCTGTTTACAACTATGGCGTATACAGGATAACGAAACAAAATTCGTACAAACAACCTTCACACTACGGATAGAAACCTGCTCGTCAGTGACACTTAATAGAGAACCTATTCCACAACAGGATAATGTCAAATACTTGGGAATTCATTTGGACAAACACATGCAAAACACACATAATAAAAAAACAAATGCAATTAGGACTCAAATTCCGACATATACATTGGTTAATTGGAAGAACATCCTCCTTACCCCTAAAAAATCAGTTGCTACTGTACAAAACGATCATCTAACCGATATGGACATATGGACTCCAACTCTGGGGATCGACCAACAATTGCAACTTGGAAATCCTCCAACGCTTTCAAAATAAAGTCGTAAAGACGATAGCCAACGCTCTACGTTATGTCACCAATTGGGTTCTTCAACAGGATTCTTCCTATCCCAACCGTACACGAGGAAATTCACAGAGCTAATGCAACATATCTAACAAAATTTAGTGTTCACCCCAACACCATAGCAGCAAATTTCCCTGAAAGACAGTGTATTCAACGTTTAAAAAACACGTTTTATTAGACTTAGAGACACGTATTTCAGTGAACAGTGTAATTTGTGACCTCTTCGTCACCGACGCAGTTCGATCTTACTAAGCAAGAGTGAACTCAGTGAATTTTATTCTTACAGGATATTGCATGTCTATTAGCCAAACTATTTACTTATTGTTTATGTTCAGCAGGTTGTAAATGTGCAGTATTTAAAATAATAAAAAACACATCAGAAACTTGCATGCGTTATAATTGCACACAGCAAACTGTCAGCGTTATACTATGTGAACTATTATGCAGAAAAAAATTGTTCAATTATTCTTCATAAGTACTGCTAATGTTTTTGTCCTAAAACAATATTTTATCTTTTTCGACAACTTTATATACTTTTATACGAAAGTTTTATTATCTAATGACCTTTCCTCATAAAAAAGATATAAGGCACAATAATATCACAAATTCAATCTCCGCCAAATTAAATATAAAATTGTTTTCTTGTTATCATAAATACTTCAACTGTTGCGCTATAAAATTGAAGTTCGCATAAAGTCAGTTAAAAAATAAGGTGTACGATTTTCTAGGTGTTTCTTGAAATTTTACATTAGAAAGTTGTTTCCGTAAATTATTTGTTATCAAAATAAGGCAAAAACTCAGCAATAAAACAATAACTTTAAAATAAAAAATTATTGGCAAAATTGTACTGAACGCAGTGTTATAAACTTCTTTGAAGTTTTCTACTACCGGGCAATTTAAAGTTCAGTTGTTTCTTAAATAGACTCTGTAAGTACAAATGATTTTAACGTTTGCTGATGAACGCATACTGAATTTAAAATTAAAATCACTTTAATGTAGCGGCGCCTTATGTTTTGGAAGTAGTAAACAGCCAATTATTTCTTTAAACACTTCCTGTGACAATGCTACGTCTAGACTTACCAAAGCAAACACAATTGAAAGCTGACAATTTGGTTGGTCTTTCCGATTACTAAAGCCCACAGACACTTCTTGTCAAACACGAAACAAAAACGTTTATTTATGTTTGCCGATTGAGGTTTTCTCAAGCCCGCGTGTTTTGTACACCTAGAAAAGAGTGCACCAATCAAAAGTTTTAGAGGTGCCCTATGAATCCTAACGCAATATGACTTTCCTTAACGAGCTAATTATAAAGAGTAGTTGCAGCTAAATGTACGAAATATTAAATATTTAATATAGTAATAATACAATAATTAAATATTAAATTATAATTTTATTATTCTAATGTGTTGACTTAGTACAAGCAATCTGAACGGTTAAAATAATTTAGACAATGCATTAGCTTCTTGGCGTTAGCGCCCATCCTTTGCGTTTCTGAAGATGTGAATAGAGAATATTAACAAATGGATTGTTGTTGTTGATATTAGCCAGGAGAAAATGATTGTACAAAAATAGTATAAGTATATATTTTAAGAATTTGTTTGCAATTTAATTTTTATGGATTTGCTTTGGTATACTGCTTTTAAATATTAATTTTTATAATTACCCATATAATTACTAAATTACTGTTTTTGATTTACTTACAGGAAAATTAATAATAAAATTTTTTGCTTATCGGTTTCCTGCGTTATTTACACTGATTTCTATTCTCAGCTATTTTTTTTTGCTTTTGACTAGTAATCTTTTTTAGTAATTTTTTGTATTTTCTTATTCTATGTATTTTTTAGGTTTTCTCTACGTCTTTGATTATCTGTATCCATCTCTCACTGTTTTCCATTCTCACCAGGTGACTAAACCAGCAGATTCAAACTTTTCTCTTTCGTTCTTTCCCTCTCCCCTTTATAACCACCCCTAGATACTCGTACTGTTCTATGCTTTTCAGCTCTATTGTTTCTTGATTGCCTATCCATTTTCATGTATTTTGGTTTTTTTACGTTTATTTCTGACCCCATTTTCTTTGCTTCTATTACTAAAGCTTTTGCTATTTTATGTAACTTTTTTATTGATCTTGCCATTAATAAGACGTCGTCCGCGTACGCCATGCATTGGTGTGACTTATTTAGTATTGTCCCCGTTCGATTTGTTTTTGTTTTGTTTACTATATTTTTAGGGCTATATATTAAACAGTATCGTGGATATGGGGTCACCTTGCCTCAGACCAGTCCCTTACGCTAAACATTTGTGATAATTTATTATTCACTCTTACCATACTAACCGAGTGCTATAAGGTCATTTTTGTCAGTTTTATTAGTTTACTTGGGACTCTAATGATTTGTAGAGTTCATTCCTCAACAGTGCGTCATAGGCCCTTTTGAAATCGATAAAAACTGCGTGTACATCTACCTTTTTCTTATAACATTCTGTTTGGAGTTCTTTGGTCTATAGTTGATCTGTTCTTTCAAAATCCAGCTTGGTATTCTCCTATTTGACTTTCAGTATATACTTGCAACTTATCTCTGATCACTATAGTTAAAATCTTATAAGCCACATGGACTAGAGCTATTCCTCTATAATTTTTACACTGAATTTATTATTAATATTGCCTAGTACCATTATTCTAGCATGGTTTTAGCTTTCCATACCTCCACTTATATTTCATGTAGTTGTGTTATCACTGTCTCTCTCATATTTTATAAGTTCCGTATTGATGTTATTTTTCCCTGTTTTTTTTTATTTTTCAAGTTTTGAAACTTCGGTATCTTCCACTATTCCTACTTCTCTTCCATCCCTTTCTTCTCCCACGCCGTTTTGGTTCAATATCTCGTCAAAATATTCTTTCCATCTAACTATTATTTTTTCTTCATCTCCTATTATTCTTCCTTCTTTGTCTTTGAATATTTTTGTAGGTTTCCTTTTCTTGTTTTCTTCACCTTTTGGTAGAAATTCCTGTTTACCTTCTCTTAGTAACTTTCTTCTACCTTCCGTAGTTCTGCGTCTCGAAATGCTCTTTTGACTGATCTACATATCCTTTTGGCCTCTCTTTTTTCTTTAGCTCACTATTGTCCTGTATCCAACGTAATTTTGCTTCTCTCTTTCCTTCAATTGTTCCTTTACATTTCTCACTGAACCATGCCTTTTTTCCTGATTTGCTCTTTTGGCTACCATTTCCATCGCTGTTTTCGTTATTGCTGATTCCAATTTCCGTCACTTTCCTTGAATTGTTGTATCATTTATTTGCATGTATATTCGTTTTATTCTTTGTTGGTACTCTCTTTGCTTGTCTTCGCTTTGCGTTATCTTTCTACATTATATCTTGTAGTAATTTTATGTCTCTGCTTATTTTTTTAGTTACAATGCATTGCCAAGATACGGCGTGTCCAACGAAGATGTCTTTTTAATGCGGTTTCTGTGTGCATAAGCAATAGTAATAGTGTGCAGGATGGTAAACTGTAAGCTGCGAAAGCAAAGCTCTAAAACCAAGTGTAGGATGGAGGGTAGTAGAAGTAGAAGTAGGTAGTAGGAGAATAAAACCGAACGATCTGAACTAAGGTTAGGTTTATCTCTGCGATAAAAGCTGTATGTCGAGATAGTCAGTGTGCGGAAAAACTACTGCGTGCTAAACGAATTACCAAACGTGAGAACTACTGCGAGTTAAAAGTTTTTAGGAATTGTAAGTTAAACGAGCTACTGAGTGTTAGACGAACTACAGGAGACCTAATGAGACGGGGCTGAAGTGAGAACTAAGTAGTACTGAGACAGTCTATGAAAAACAAAAGATAATCTAACAGCTTAACTGCGCCAAAAGACCTGAAAAAGCAAAGGACGAGTAGGAAGAAGAAAGAAACACCCTAGGACTTTGAGAAGTGATAATGTAATGTGCTAGCCTTCAAAAAAAGACAAATAGTACCCGTAACACCATACGAAAGGATAGTAAGGGAAATAGGAGCTCAAGAAACAATCGATAATGGCAAAACACTACGAACTTTCAGCTTAGGTAACCCGATATTATAAGAATATATTAACCCATAGCCAGAAAAAATGGAGCTGGAGACTATAAAACAACTTTTGGCGGAACTAAGAAAGGATGTCAACGATGATATGGATAGGAATAAAAATTAAGTAATTACTGAGATAGAAAAGCTAAAAATTGAAATACATAAGAAATAAGAAGAATGAAAGATTGAAAAAAAGAGCTAGAAAAAAATAGCAACTCTCGAAGATAAATTTCAACAGTTGGACAAAGAAAAATATAATAAAATTAGGGTTTGCAGGGAGAAGGTAAAAGTATAAAAGCAGAAGTAGAAAAACTAATAAAGAAAAAATAGAAATGGAAACAAAATTAAAGGAAGCGTACCCAATTGGAAGAGGCAGACAAAATAAAAGGGTAGTAGTAAAACTGTCAGAATATAAAGATAAGATGAAATATTCAAAAATAACGCAAAGCTAAAGGGCTTACTGATAGATATTGATAGCGACTTAACATTGAAAAAAAGAGGGATACAGGCTGGAATAAGAGATGAGGCAAAGAAAGTAAGAAGTGATAAAAATTTTGTAAAAGTTGGGTATAGGAAACTTATAGTAAACAGAGATACTTATGTCTGGAAAATTCAGGAGAACTGTCTCTAACTTGTGAAAGAAAAAAACTAGCTGCAGTGAGCTGGGTAAGTGGAACGTACCTACCACTTATTCCAGAAAATAAGGTAGAACTACTGAAGTCGACAACTAGGCAACGAACAGTGGTATTGGGAAAGGAAAAGTTAAGGGAAATAATAAAAATAGGATTATGGAATGTGCAAGGTACGTGCTATGAAGGAGCACTAAAAAATTTGGAAATAGGACTGAGAAGGTATAAAATAGACATTCTAGCTATACAAGAAACAAAGCAAAGAGGGTCGAACTTAATTGAACTGGAAGATTATATTTTCCTTAAGAGTGGTAATAACAAAAGCATTTTTGTCATGGGTTTCGTAATGTCTAAGAAACTGAAGCAGAATATAATAGATTTTCAACCGTTGTCGAAAAGAATACCGGTACTAAAAATAAAAAAGAGCCAGAATAGGATAAATCTAATAAATGTGCATGCTCCAACAGAGAGAAGAATGAGGTAGTAAAGCACCAGTTCTATGAAGAGGTAGCAGAGGTATATGACAAAAATCCAAAAAAAGAAGTTACAATACAAATCGAGGATTGAAATGCATACATTGATAGAGAACTTTCCAACGATAAGCATGCATAGCAAACTCGAGAGGGCAGTGGGAATGCGTTAAAAATAATTGGCTCTGCAACCGGTAGACTGTAGGATAGTAACCACCTAGTTCCCCCATAAAGAAATACATAAGGGGACTTGGAAGTGTTCAGAAAGAAATATAGTAAATCAAATAGACCATATAGTAGTAAGAAATCAGGAAGCAAGGTTAATTAAGGATGTGAGAAGCCAAAGGAGAGCTGATATGAACCCAGATTACTACTTAGTTAAAATGGCCTCGAATGAGCAAGAGAAAGAAGAAAATAAGCAAAGACATAAAAGGATAACATGATATAATTATTTCCATGCTCCTCTTTTATCAGATATAATTAACTCCTTTACTTTTTGTCTTTGCTTTTTCTATTCAGTATAACTATTGTCATTTTTACTGCCAAAATATTTTTTCCGTAACATTTTTTTCCTTTTACTTTTATTTTAATATTTTTGTCCTACCAGATTATTTGTTTTGATACTCCATACAGTTCTACAATACTTTCTATTATTATTTCTTCGATTTTATACTACATTTCCAGTACTTGTGCTGTTTCTAGAAAGTGCAACATTTTATTTATTTTTTCTTCTATTCATTTATCACGCTCAACACGTAGTTTTTTGTAACTTATAGCTACTTATACTGCGTGTTTAGTTTCTTTTTCTTCTTTTGTTGCTCTATTTTCTCTTTCTCTGTAAGATTATGGTTACCAAAAATTGGTCGTAGCTACTTTCCGCTTCTTTTCTAATCTTTACATCTTGCACAATTTGCTTTTACTACTGTTGCAAAATTTATTAGTAGTATTAGTAACCACTAAATTGTTCTGTAAGCAGAAATCTATTAATATTTGTCCGTTATTTTTGTAGTGCTCTCTAAACCTTTCTGTTGCATTCCCAGTATCTTGTGTCTTATTCCCTGTCTTTCCATTGATGGCCTTTATTATGATTTACTTTCCTTTACTTTTATCGGTTGCATCTTGTAAGTCTATATTTTTTCTATCATTTTCTGAAGTCACATGCAATTATTACGAGGTGCATTCAAATTATAGCACCGCCAAATTTTTTTCTCAGGACTGGAAACAGATAGAAACACGCGCTTTATTTCAACATATGCGGGCACTTTTTGTGAATACGTAACAGAAATGGCAGCACTGCACTGCACACAGAACTCTAGTGGAAGCGACGAGAGTAAAGACTGTTTTTAACACTTAAAATTGCGACGTTTTCATTACAAGAACAGCGTGTAATCATTTGTTTTCTCCATTTGCTTGGTGTGACACCGATTGAAATTCATCGTCAGTTAAATGACACATGTGGTAATGGTGTTATTAATGTGCCTAATGTGTGTTTGTGAGTGCGGCAGTTCAAAGAAGGCAGAACGTCGTACGACAACAAAACCAAGACAATTTCGGTCTCGCACCAGCCGGTCTGACGACGTGTTCAAGTGAGTAAAAAACTTGTTTTGGAGGATCGCCGAATGAGTGGAACACATCGCCTCCAAAGTTGGCATTTGAGTGGGATCTGTGCACAAAATCCTGCATGAAGACCAGAAAATGTGAAAAGAGTCCTCCAGATGGGTGCCACGAATGCTGATATCTTTGAAGTGATTTCTCATGCTCCCTACTCACCTGACCTGGCTCCTAGTGACTTTTGGCTTGTTTCCAACGATGAAAGGCACTGTTCGTGGTCACAAATTTACTAGCCGTGCCGCTATTGCACCAGCGACCTTCATTAGGCAAAAGATCCCTTTAAAGAAACATTCGCAGCGGCCATAATATCATAGCGTTGACGTTGTGAAAAGTGTGTACGGCTGCAGGGAGATTACGTCCAGAAGTGACAGAAGTTTGACGGTTTTTATGTGATTAGCTTGTGAGAAAAAAATCGGAGGTGTTACAACTTAAATGCACCTCGTATTGTGTTTATTCTTTAACATCTCCTGTTTTCGTTCGCATTAATCTTTCGTTGATATACTCCAGGTCTCTTATTTTTTCATATCTTTATTAAAAAGCATGCATCATTTGATTCACTTTGTTCGTTGAACATTTGGTTTTAATGTTTTAAAATTATGTTTTTTCGTTGTCTGCTATATATTCCACAATAGAAATAATCAATTTAATAAGTTTTGAATAGAAATTTTCTAGAGAAAAAGTATTTTAATTTATTTAATCCAACTACAATATTTTTTAGTTGCAACAAATAAAAGTAAAATAAATTTAGTGGCCTACTAAATGCTTCATATAGGACAAATTTAAGTTTCCGCTAAACAAGCTACCCTTAGTATTAAAGCGGTAGTCAGTGTTATTCCCATTAATTAAATCAAGCAGCTTTTCAGAATGTTTGCGGGAGCACGAGAAACGAACGCACGCTACAATGAGAAATATAAACTGCAACAAGTGTAGTTTTGTTTACATTTAGAGCAAAGTGGTAAATATCTGCGTACTATTATGTAAATATGTGCAACATTCTGTGCTTCTTGCAGTAAATAACGAACTGTATCATTATGTATGGTTAAAGTAGCGGCAATTTTATACGCGTTAATTCATTGATGATTTTATTCAAAAGCACGAAGTTACATTAAGCAAGAGTTGGTAACATAAATATGTATATATAACGCACAAGGCTATTATCAATTCTAGGGAATTCATAAAAATGCACAAAGTGAATAAAAATTCGTAAAATCTTATATTTTACTATAATGGAAGATCGCTTAACGAGCTTCTTAAAGCTTTAGAAGTTCTTATGGCGAGATCAAACGAACATTATCAAAGAAACTCGATGCAAGATTGGGCAATTGTTTGTAATGAATAAACATACCCTCATGTAATTGCTTATAAAAGATTATTGTGTTTAATAAACTATGATCTAGGAACATCTGTTATATATATATACAAAAGGATCTTCACAGCTGACGCTGTCTTCCTTCACTCAACCGTTTCTTCCACTCCTTCTTGTCTTCCCAATCTCCGTCTGCTAGCCCTCTTCTTTCCATGGCTTCGTCCACCTCATCTCTGAAAGATCTTCGGGGTCTTCCTCTCTTTCGTTTTCCTGGAGGACTCCACTCTGTTATTTTCTTTATCCATCGATTATTGTCCGTCCTTCTAACATGGCCGTACCATATTAATTTCTTTTCCTCGATGTAAGTCAGTGTGTCTTTTTCTACATTCATTCTCCTCTCTATTTCTGTATTTCTAATTCTGTCCAGTCGTGTCACCTGGCAGCACCTTCTCCAAATTTCATTTCTGTGGCTTTTATTTTTCCTCTATTTTTCTTATTAATTATCCATTTTTCTGCCCCATATGTCATAATACTTCTGATAATTGTGTTATATATTCTGTGTTTTGTATTTTTTGTAATGTGTGTGTTCCATAGAATGGGATGTAGTTGTCTGATACTTATTCTAGTTTGTCCTAACCTGTTCTTTATTTCTTCTTCTGTAGATGTACTTTTTGATATAGTAAAGCCTAGGTATTTGAACTTATTTTTCCCTCTTATTTCTACATTGTCGTCCATTTCTAAGTTTTTTACCTCTTCTTCTGTAATCGCTAAATATTCTGTCTTGTCGAAGTTTATTTCCATACCGGCCTTAGTGTACTCGTCTTTTAGTTTTCGTAGCATATAACATCTGTTATAAAATTACCCTAATTTAAATACCCCCGCTTTTGTATGCACTGTAATAATTAGATTGCTATTAATTTTTCCTTCTACATAATTATTTTATTCGTATTCCGTTTTTAATACTTGATTATTTAATTTTCCAAGATTTACAATTTTGTATTTTCTGAATTTTTAAGGGCGTTATTTTTATTCTTTCCGATATTTTGGAATTAATAAGATATGTTCAAAAGATGTCATTCACTTAAATAATTGGTATTGACATTTGTATAATTTTATAGTTCGTAAGTTTTTTACTCAAATATAGTTTGCCCTATATTGGTATATGTTTTAAATATTGGCCAACCAAGAAAAGTCTGTTGTTTTTGAAATTGAGAAAAAAGAACTTTTATATTGTTACATAAGATAACATTATTAATGAAAATATCCATTTTCGCATTAAACAACGACATCAGCAAAAAATAATTTATAAGTTCTATTCTATTTATAAACTAATTATTTTTATTTTCAAAAAATGTAACACTTCTGTATTTAATTCTACTTTACTATTATATTATTTATTACACATATGATTGTCTACAAATAAAAGTAGGTGATAATTTGAGAGAAATACAGAAAATGAAAGGTCTTCTATCATAAATTCATTATTTTTGCTCTGGTCTCTACTGAAATTTATGGTAGAGCGTAACTTTGTAAAAATAAAACTTTTTTACAGTTCATTAGTGTTGACTATTTTTGTGTAATACATCGTGCACCTATTGCAGTTATTTACTACAAATAATTATTTTAATGTTTTAACCATATTGTAGATATTTATGGTGAATAATTTCTTTTAAAGTTCAGCAAACACAGAAGAAGTTTTCGTGATGTTAACTTTGTGCTACAGGATTACTAAATAATGGCCAGTGGTGTCTGCATTCGTAGTTGGAATATATAATCTACGTTCCATCAGTGGTGAAAATTTAATTTGAAAAATTATCTGATTTTCATCATGAAATAAGATATGTGCAGGTTGTAAAACGCTGCAATTTGCTATTGAGATTTAGTTAATGTGGTACCCATTTACGTAATTTCCATCTCTTTCTTATTTTGTACAAATGCTTTCGTGTTGCTTCGTTACTTACTTTGCAAAGCTTTAAAGTAGAATTTTTTCCTCTAATTGTCTTCAATTTGTTTATATTTATATTTGATAGTCTGCTTGATCTGTTCTCGTTTTTAAAGATTCATCTCCTATAGAAAATTTTTAAACTTTCTTTGGGACGTTCTTGATGTAACTGTCTTTTACGCAAGTGCAATAAAAATTTTGTAGTTTCTGTACGTTAGTCTCAAATATAAATATACACGTATTATACAGTGTGACGCATAAAAACGGGATCTAGTAAAATAAAAATTTTGCCGTTTGAAGAAAAATGTATAAAAAAATAGTACAAAATATTCACAGAGAGCTAAATTTTTAAAATCTGAAAATTACATTAGTCAAATGTCCTCTATTTTTGGCCACGCACTCTTCCATTTTGGTGATCACAGTAGCTGTAGTAGGTCGGTAGGAATCGCATCAATTTCCTGACGTTTCTCGCTTTCAATTCACCAATCGTGTGAATTATGTGGGAGATAACTAGGTTTTAGGTAACCCCACAAAAGAAATCGTAACCAGTTAAATCAGGTGACCTTGGCGGCCGTTCAACATCACCAAATCGAGAAATTATGCGAATTCCGAAAACGGTGCGAACCGCGGTCATGGGGCCTCGAGCAATGTAGGGAGTGGCGCCATCTTGTTGTGTTTTTATCCACGGGGTAGTTCATCTCAAGTTTTTTGGTAAGGCTATTTTCAATAATTGTCACATATCGTTAAGAATTGATACGTTACCCGCATCATTCTCAAAGAAGAAAAAACCGATTATTCCTTGTGAAGAAATGTCGCACTAAACCGTAATTTTTTGGCTGTATAAAGGGCGTTGATGCAACAGTTGTGGATTGATATCGGACCAATATCGGTAGTTTTGTTTATTTACACTCCTGTCAAGGTGGAAGTAGGCTTCATCTGACATGCATAAGTTTTCCACGAAAGTGTGGTCGTCAGCAGTCATCTCTTTTCTGCAAATGCTAACATTTTTGCGTAATCAGTGGGCAGCAACTGATGAACAATTTGAATTTTATAGGGTGAAACTTTAAGTCACTGCACAAAATTTGGCAGAGGGAACGACGAGACAGTCCAATGATTCGCGCATGTCTCCGTGCAGACCGGTTCGAGCTTTGCAAAAAAGCGCCTCTCACAGCTGCCACTGTCTTGGGTGTTCTGACGGTTCTCGGACGGCCTGCAGGTCTTCGGTTTAAAGCAGAACCTGTTTCTTCAATGCGTGAAACCCACAAACGGATTACATGCAAGATAAAAATGCCCCCGAAATGCCCGTTGTACAGTTACGAAACTACAGTTTAAAGTGTAATAGCGTTTGATAGCGACAGCGCGTTGTGGGGCGGTTCAACGCTCCATGACAACTAACTTTAGGTTTCGATAGATCGGAACATGAGGCCAGAGGGGGTTACCCAGTGTAACCACCCCACCAACCACCGCTCAAAAGGTTCCGTGTTCATGCGCCACGCTGTACTATTTTACACTCTTTATGGGTTGGAATTATATTTTAAATTCAAGTGAACAATCCAGATTTAGTAACTGTCTGAACACGTGCCAATACAACGGATTCTAGGAACATTGTCCAATAAAATGCGTAAATAATTCCTACAATTATTTTATATGCACAAAGTCAGAATTTTCTCATCTCATATATTTAACGTGTTTTTTTTTCTTATGAAGCTCTACAGCAGTTAATAGTATTAGTTAACAGTATTCACAGTAATAGCTGTAAATTATGTTAATATTGTGCTTCGTACAATTTTTACTATTATTATTTTCAGTTTTGTTGTAAATTTTTCTAACTAATTAAACAGTAAGTGAAAACAATGACTGTACCACTTGAATGAACTCATATTTGGTTACATATGTCATTGCTAATAGATATTAAAAGTTTTAACACTTGAAGACAAATTTGGAACTTTTATTTATATAATATTTAAATATTTGAAGTGACTGAAAAGTCTTTTTATGAATTACCTTTTCAACAATTTTATTAAAGAGGTCAACAACTTATAAATATTTAGATTATGTTTTTGATAAGGACATGGCCGTGTTCTTAAATTCCTTGGGGGGGATGACTATAATTCTGTCGGGGATGGCCATGCTTCTTTTGATATAATGCACCATGACTATGTGTACAGGCGAGGACAAGCATAAAAGTTATTTTTAAGAGTACAGTAAATACTGTAACGTATTCATGATCTGAATAGTTTTTTTGGTAGTTTGTCATATTATTCTGTTTTCTGGGCTGAAGTTAGCTACCTGCTGTTTATAAATGTTTTTAATAAATGCTTTTAGTTTTTGGTTATAGCAGTAATTTGCCATTTGCGTCAAAGTTGACTTTTCTCTTTAATTCGCTCAATAATATACCTTGGGGGAACGTATTAGAAGAGGCCTTGCTAGCTAGTTGCAAGCTTGTCTAACGCTAACGTAAATTAATGTAGTAAGGTGATCGATTGCTGTATATATGTCTTGCAGAGTCTAAAGTTTTACTATTGGTAAAGTTTGGCATTAGTTATTTAATTGATAATGTACTAACAAAGGACACTAACATTGGTAGATCTGAGCTAAATTCGGTTATAACACTTGCTTACTAAAATTCATTTACAAAATAATATTATTTGATAGGGATAATAAATATACTTGTAAGAAACAAATATTTAAAATAAAATTGTAAATTCCTGGAAGTCATGTGTATTTAAGCGTGATTTTGAAGAAATCGCCACTCCTTCTGATGCAGTCGCTGAGTTTCGATTTTTACGGAAGAACATGATAACCAAGAATTTTGATTCTGTCAACCAGATAACTCTCGGTACTATATGCTACAATGATGTTTCGTCTTGCTAAAAATTCTATAAATAGGGAGTGTTGATTCCGTTGTTGTAATGAAGAAGTTAATTTGACTGAGGTAATGTGTGATTAACTTTAGAAGAAGCTGTATAAGATTATTATGTATTGTTGGTTTATTGGATGACGTTGATGCATTACAATTAGGATTAATTCCGTGTTTAAGATTTTTGTGAAGGTCTGAACGCTGTTGATGTACAAATTTCTACCATGACTAGTTTTTAGGATGGTGAATCGACTTTCTTTTACTTTGGAGTTTCCTTACAATCGGTATGTAAATAATCATGTGTATTTGCAAGTACAGGTTTTTGAATACAATATTGTTAGATTCATTTTCACTTTAACAGTTACTAGGGGGTGTTGCGATAATTTTATAGAATTTGTGGTTTAACATGTTTATTTTTCGTGAGTTTTAAGTAAATTTTTCTGAAAAACATAATTATAAATTCGAAAAATGTATTTAAATTATTACGCATGCAGAAAGACCATTGTGTTTTTCAAACTATTACAAACCGAGTTTAAATAAATGGATATAGAGTTAATAAGCATCGATAGAGATAAATACAGTTAAACTGATTGTTAAAGTATAATAGAAAATGTATTTTAACACCGCTGGTGTTGTATTGGGCACTATCAATTATTATATAAAATATGCCCTTAAAATGGATGGACTTTATCGTTGATAATAGAGTACTATAGAGGCTTCGAATGCTGAGCAATTTCCGAGTCTGTTCGGGAGCGGATAATGTGTAAAGGGAAACCGCAACAAATATTCTGCCTCTGTGTGATTGCCGTCAGCTACTTTCAAAAATTGACGGCTGCTGCTTTCCTCCCATACTAACGAAAAAGTTATATAATAAATAAAAAAATATGAATAAATCTCTGCATGTAACTAAATCTACGACAGTACATTATGTTTTGTTTTATAGACCACTTTAAATATTCTACATTTGAAATAATTTTACATTGTTAAATCAAAATTCTTATTTATACTGTGATTATAGTTCCTTATAAGAAAATAATTCTTTTTTGTTACTCTCACTTACTAAAAAATATACCTTATTATTTTAATCATTAAGCATTGTATTTAAGCAAGTATTTAAGATTAACCAAATTTGAATTTTATGAAATACAAATATAATTTAATTACAAAAATTGCGGCTATGAATATGGAACTACAGTGTAAAAAAATCTAATTTTTATTTGCATGAGATTCTGAAATGTACAAATACGTTTTGGAGATCAAAATAGGATTAATTACTTAAGTTAAAATTAATCTCTAAATGAAATATAAATTCAGAACTATTACCAATTTTCTGTTGTGTGCATTAAAATTATAATATAAGAACTTAATAATATTAGAAACTAAGATAATGAAGTTAAAATAACAGCCAAAGTTTTCTTACGCAGCATACAATCATTTTGCATGTTATCTCTGCATGAGATCGATAGTGAATCTAGGCAAGATGCATTACGCAACTGGACCATTATTAGTATAAATTATAAAACTATGTAAACTATGAAGCGTTCATATAAAATTCAGTGGAGACAAGGTGTTTTTAGCCAATTTCAGCAAATAGCAAGGCGGCATAAGTAATATTAACAATTGTCAAAAGAAATGTTCTTATTTTCCGATATATTTTTGTTGTCGGGGCCACAATATTAAAGACTCTAACTCCCTAACGACATAGTTAGCGAATGCTAGCAAGCAATCGGATAAGCGACACTGGTTTAAGTCGCAATTTTTCTTAGACGTGCATTTTAGATTAAATTTATTTTTTATTCAAAGTAGAGTTTAACTTGTCCGTAAAAAGCTTTATACCAATGTAAAAGCTAAAACTCATTTATTGCACAAGGTGAATAAATTTCAAAGCGAGGTAGTACTTATAAAGAATTAGATTATTCCTCAGTAGCAGGATCTTTTAAGGTTACGTTTTACATGATGGATAAAGAACTGCAACCAAAGTAAAAACGTTGGTTTATTAATAAATTTGTACAAATGGCTTCTTAACTAACTGCAGATTGCGTTTGCTAATTAAACTATTTATTCGTGTAAACAAAATTATATAAAAGAAGGAATTATTTAGCGGTATTACAATTCACTACAACCATTGTCAGGGTATTTTGCTAGAGATAACCCTAATTTGGCCCTTTAATATCTTCTAGAGAATATTCGTAAATCTATTTCTAGCGTTAACAACCTAAAAAAGTTGTCTCAAATGTTCTGAACCTTTCACAACCAATTATTCCCTATGAGTCACTTGTAAAAATATGTCATTTAATCAAATTTGTGAAAACAACATTCAATTGTAGATTTTTTTTAGTGGTCTAATCAAAATAGAGCTGATCTTTTCACATAATACTTTGTCTCCCTTTAATACTAGTTAATGCCTTTTTTGCATTTTGTGTTTTTTATATGACGGTATGAAGCATCATAAGGCACTCAATATATTTTATAAGTGCTCCAAATAGATATTCTTGATTTACAAATAGCTTTTAAGACAAATAAACAGAAATAATTTTTTTCTTACACCGCCGTCAAAAAAGTTTAAGTTAAAAGTCTTAAAATTAAAGAAAACTAAATAAATAAACCAGATCAAACTAAACCAAATCAATATTTATAAGTTTTGCCATATGTCTTTTGCTTTTTACCCTAAGAAAGTCTAATATATTAATATGTTGTAATTAAATAAATGGTATAAATTTAAACATCTGTAATTTAAAAAATAATTCTTCGTAACAATAATGCACAAAAAAATAATAAAAAAGAAGAGCAATCGTTTATATCAAATTAAATATATTATTTTCAAATGGATTATCCATAACTTCTCTACTAAAACGTGCATCTATTAAAAACTAAGACGAGTCGGACAATAAATATTATTTTTTATTGTCGTATTAATAATTATTACAGTAAAGTTAAAAGAAAATTTGTGTAATTAAAATTTTATAAACTGATGGAAAGCAATATTATGAAACTGTAGACTATAACAGTTGTAATAACAGTTAATGCCACTGCGAAAAAGTAACCACGGGCATAAACTTGTCTATTAGGCGAGTAAATGAAACATAAACCAGAATTTCTTTTTACGCATTATGAGGTGAACTGAGAAGTGTGCCGCTTCTGACCATTATAGGGAGATGTTAGAAGAACAAATGCGCAAAAATAAAAAACTAAATAAATTAAACTAAATAAAGTCAAGCAAAATTAAAAATGAATGAAACAGATAGAACTGAGGAAAAGTTTCAATAAGTAGATGGAAACATGGAGCAAATTAACGCGAACTCAGATATGGTAATACAAGAAATGAACAAGTAAAAGATTAAAATGTAAAATTAAAAACTGTGGTAGCAAGACAAGAAAGGAGAATAGCTAGTCTAGAAACAGAAATAAGGAAAAATAATGTCATAATAAAAGGAGTAGTGGATGAAGAAAAACAATATTAAAAAAACAAAATAAAAAATACTTACAATACTGCGGAAAATAGGCACAAACATATCTATAAGCGAAGATATAATCCAAATCAAAAGATTAGGAAGATATACAAGAGACAGGAAAGACTTATATTTGTCAAGCTAACTAAAGAGAGTGGAAAAGTAGTAATGTTACAAAACGCGAAAAAACTCAAAGTGCAGGAGAAGAGAAACGTGCTAATAGCTCATATAAAAGAAGCGCGGAGTAAGGGACTTAGGGCACATATAAAACATAATAAACTAATATTTCATGGCAAAGTATATACAGCAAAGGTTGTGAAAAGGGCATAACTAGCGTAACTCACAAAAAAAGACAATAACGGAAATTTTGCCCGAATAAAATAACTTTGAAGAGCACATACGAAAAATAACACACCACATGCAAAAACTATTAGGCATAGATAGGTTGGAGACTGACGATAACGAAACGGGCAATGAACTTGGACAGGAACTAAAAAGTATCAGCTTACAAAAATAAAAATCTGGTGTGAACATCACACGACTTTCCTTATATATATATATATATATATATATATATATATATATATATATATCGGTGCGCTGCTCTCGTCCCAGAACTTGTTATTTTAAAAAGGACGAGGCGCGAGTCCAATACTCGAAATCTGATTAAAATAAACAGTACAAGACAATAATTGACTCGTACTTATGATTTTGCTACGTCACTGAAGGTAACCGTGCGAGCTCGGTCGCACAGCCTGCGTGCTCCCCAGCGGCCAGCGCTCCCCGTCCTCGAAGTCGGCCCGGTAGCTCTGAGCCCGCTGTGATTGGTCCGTTTAATTAATTTTAATAGGCTACAACTTATTTATTTGACCTCGGATCAAAAAATTTCATTTTAATTTTTTGTTCGTCTCGGTTTGATCTATTCAGTAATATAAATTTCCCGAAATATTTTATGAACACCCGGTATGTTAAAAATCCTGAGTTTCAATTTTTTTTCGAGTTCCTATTTTACCAACTTTTATTTTAAATTCATGTTTATCTCATGATAATAAATCATTTTTATTCTCATAAATTTTTTGTATCTTCAACCGTTTAGATACGCGACCGGTTTGAGACCGATTTTGCGATCTTGTGACCAAACGGCACGGCCGATTTTTTCCAAAAGCTTCGCACTGCGTCCCCTACCTTCCGCCCATTACATTACTTTCCTTATTATAGGATAAGGAAAGTAAAAAGACAAACAAGCAGGACCAAATAGATCAAGAAAACAAGACATAAATATGGGTACATGAAATCTACAAAGAGTACACGAGGAAGGAGCAGTAATAAATTTGGTAAACGAGCTGAATAAATATATATATAGGAATATATAGGAATAGCAGCGATACAAGAACACATTTAAAAAGAGACAGACATAAAAATGTTAATAATTACACATTATTTACAAGTAGCAATGAGAGCCGAACATTAAGAGTGAGCTTCTTGATAAAAGATACTCTAAAAGAAGAAATGAAATACTATGGGTCGCAATCTGAAATAATATGCTCCAAAAGATTTAAAACAATGTTAGATAACGCATATTAATGTTCACGCGCCAACCGAAGAAAGAGAACGAGGTAGAAGACGAGTATTATGAGATCCTAGAGGAAATAGTTCGGATAACCCCAAAAAACAGGTTTAAAATTAATTATAGGCAATATCAACACAAAAGTAGGTAGGAAAGAGATTTACAGGGAGATTACAGGAAGGAAAAGCAAACATAGAGTGAGTAATGATAATGGACTAAGATTAATAGCATTTGCTATAAAACAAAAGATGAAAATAATAAGTACACACTTCAAACGAAAGAACATACACAAAGACAGAATTCCAAGAAAGAAGAAAACAGTCCAAAACGATCATGTACTAATAGAGGAAGAAGAGGCAAGACAAATTAAAAAAATAAGGACATATAGAGGATTTGATGCAAACTCAGACCACTTTCTCGTTATAACAAATATAAGACTAAGTAAAACAGTAAGAAAGGGAGAAAAAATAAAGGAAAAATAAAATATAATGTAAAAGAACTTCAGAATACAGAAATGTTGCAAATATATAAAAAAAGTATAAAAATTAAAAAAAAATAAAGTACAGCATGAAAAAATAGAAAAGAAATGGAAGAAATTTGAAGAAACAATTTAAAAAGTTTCTAGAGGTAATATACCAAAAAACAAAAACATCAAGAAAAACCACTGGATGGACAAAATTTGTAAGGACAAGATAAACAAAAAACGGGAATGTGGCAAAAATTCTTACACACACAAAACGAACAAGACAGATGCCTATATTAAAAAAACAAAGTAAAACAGATGTGCAGGGCACGGAAACGTAAATACGTGGGGAGAAAGTAAGATACAGAAGAAAAATACAAGAATAAAGAAATAAGGATTTTTTATAAATATGTAAAAGATATCAGAACCGAAAATAAAGGAAGACAAGAATAGGCCAATGATAAAGATGGGGAGTTGTTAGGCAATCCATAAGAAATTAAAAAAGGTGGAACAGCTATTTTGAAAAGGTGTTAAACCTATATGAAGGAATGCAAGAAGAATAAAATGAATTGAGGAAGAAAAACAACAGGCAGAAGCACAGTAAAAATATGTTAGAGGGTCAGAACAGAAAGAAATCGAAGAAATAATAAATAAAATAAAATCAGCAAAAACCCAGGGGGGAATAGAATACCAGCCGAAAACCTGAAGTACGGAGGAGAAATTGTGGTTAATAAAGTGTGCTAATTAATAGAAAGAAATATGGAATACAGAAAAAATGTTGCAGTTTTAGTCTTGGTATTAAAAAACGAAAATAGGGCTGAATGCAGCAACTATAGGGGAATTGCATTTACTAGACACAATATGCAGTCTTGGTGACAGCGATAAAAAAAGACTGAAAGTATATACAGAAGTAACATTGGGAAGAATACCAAGCAGGATTTCGTAAGAATGAATATATAGGTAAGCAAATTTTCACATTTTCCTCTTTAAGGAAAGTTTTTTGAAGCATTGATAGTAGTAAAAATTAAAAAAAAATCATAATCTTGGTAAAAATGACTCTACAAAACACTAGATGTGCAGTGAAGGTAAACGGAGATCTAACAGAGAATTTTAAAGTGGCAAAGGGTGTGAGGCAGGGTTGTATACACTCCTATTTAACGCAGCATTAGAAGTAACAATCAGGAAAAGCAGAATAAACAGAAACGGAACACTTCTAAATAAGAGTCACCACTGCCTCGCATACATTGATAATATACTGTTAGTAGCAAAAAGTAGGAGAGAATTAAAAGAAATAGTAAGAAATATGATTAAGCCTGCAAAACAAATAGGATTACAAATCAGTGTCAGTAAAATTAATATATGGAATTAATATATATAAGCACAAACCAGGGGCAAATAACCAAAGAAAATTGAGTGTGCAAATTGGAGAACAGGAAGTCCTGAAATTCCAAGACGTGGAAGAATACATGTACTTGAGAGTATTAATAAGCAACAAATGTAGGAAAGAAAGAGAAATAGATTTAAGAATAGTCAAAGGCAGCAGATGCGCAGAAAGTTTAAATAGAGTAATACGATTAAATATCTCACGTACCACAAAAAACTATATTGAGGCCGACAGTAGTATACGATTGGGAGACGTGGACTATGACAAAGAAAACCCAATACAGTTTAAAGGTTTAGAAAAGAAGAATGCTGCGAAAAATATATGGGGAAAGAAGGCAGACGATGTATGGGAGAGACGCACAAAAGGAAAAAGTATATAGCGGACCAAACATAATTAAGGTAATTAAAGCCCGAAAACTTCAATGGCTAGGACATCTAGAAAGATTTCCAGACAAGAGACTAGCCAAGGATTTACGGTGGAGCATCCCAAAAAGACGAAGAAAAAGGGGGAAACTGAGGAAAAAGTGGTAGGAAGTGGTAAAGAAAGATTTAAAGAGAAGAGAAGAAGGCAACTGGAAAGAAATATCGAATAAATGGAAATGATTCACATAACAATGGGAAATAATATATATATATTATATATATATATATATATATATATATATATATATATATATATATATATATATATATATATATATAGATAATATATATATATAGAGAGAGAGAGAGAGAGAGAGAGAGAAAGGTAGCAAAATCAAAAAATATTTGTCTGTTAAAAACAATTGGTAAAGACCATATAAAAATATAATTTTCCAATTTATAGGGTTCACTTACATACATTTTTAAAAAATGGGACTAAAAGTAACACAAAAGTTATTACAACTGTAATGATTTTAAAAATATTTGGTTTACAAATTAATTAATTAATTAAATTTTTGTAGTAAGGTTTTTGAATCAATTATATTGCCCACATGGTAAATCAATATATAGTTAATTCAAAAACAAAATGACATTTGTTTACTTAAATATAAATTTTCTCCTGTTGATTCACTTTTTAATATATTATACTTACATGAGATAAGCAAGGCACCATTGTTAGAAGAGTTAACTTTACCTTACGCTTTTCTTATTTCTGATTTTCAAGAGTGTGGGCCGCTAAAAGGTTTATAAGCACTTATAGTTTTTAGAATCTGCAGAACCAGGTTTGAGTTTTATTTGACCCGACTATTTGGTCAAAACTTAGTGTGTCTGGTAACTTCGACTCTTCAAGATATTAATATTGTATTACATCTTAACTGTTAATTATGTAAATTTTCTCTACAAGTTTGACTCCAAGAGTTCAAAGCATATTATTTTGAGCCCATAAACTCTACTTTTGGGGTTTCTATTAAACAAAGTACTAGATATGCTGATAACTGATGGATGTACCGAAATTCGGTTATTTCCTGTTTTTCAGCAGAATTAAAGAAACTGTCGTGTTTCCATTTAATTATGGCATTAAGCGATTACAATAAATATATGACTGTTAATTACTTTGCGCTGACAAAGCCTAACAATCAATGCCAACTCAGACGTCTGGTGGCCAGAAAATTCTAAATCGCAATGCATACAGAAAAAAAACTTTAAACTATATACTGTATACAAGTTTGTATATAACGAAATCTTATATGCTAAATTTAAACTAACTTCACTTAATACTCTGTTAAGTTTTATCTTTCCCTCTCACTTATTTTTGTTCTCCCACATAACATACTCAAGGTGTAAAAATTTTCACACAGGTATTGTTATTAAGTGACGAAGCGAAGCGGAGTCACTTACTAACTTCATGTTGTCTGTCTGTCCGTCCGTCCGTCCGTCCGTCCGAGCAAAAACTCGAGAACGGCTGGGAATTTCAAAATTATGTTTTCACCAATCGACAGGTGACCAAAAAGGCTTGTTTGCTAGTGATTTTGAAACTGAGTGGTCAAAGGTCAGCGTTAGTGCTTCGCCACTTCGCTATGCGTTGCAAGCTTTGCAGGTTTATTAATATATATTCTATCAAAACAATAAACCACGTTTAAGGTAAACCCAAAATATTATCGTTTTGTCTTTCAACCTGATAACTTTTTTTTGAAATTTTTCTTACCGCCATTTTATGTTTATCAATCTTAATCTTATCTAAACCATTTGAATCTAAATCTTCATTTGCTATTCCTGTCACATTTGTTCCGATATATCTGCATTGGTATCTTCGGTGAGTTTTTTATATTCACACCCCAAGAAATTATATATTACTTCTACTGTAATCTACACTGCTACGGACATGTAAGTACAATATACTTAGTTTTACCATAAATACTATCATAAAGTTTTGCATGTTGTTTAATTCAAAAATATCAGACAGTGATAGTTATTATATATCTATCATTAAAAATTTTCCTGGCAAATTAAACGCTGTTTCTGAAGCTGAGGTTATTATAGTTAACATTTATATTTACGAACATCGGAAAAATTTCTTTAACAGCATGATGAA
Organism: Sinelater perroti; assembly: GCA_036346155.1. NCBI lineage: Eukaryota > Metazoa > Arthropoda > Insecta > Coleoptera > Elateridae > Sinelater > Sinelater perroti. Next base: position 13,111,601 of record JARFIY010000132.1, read on the forward strand.
ATAATATTCTAATCTAATAATTCCAAAATAATGAACTCCTGAAGGAAACTAACATTAATGTTGCACTTAAGAAACAAAATTCTTCAAATGTCCTTCAGGCGAAGCCTCTTCAAAGATTCTACTTACGTCTCGCTAGCAAATTTTAGAGCAATAGTTCGGAAGCCGAAAGAACCACAATGTTTCAAAAAATTCTAAAGTAAAACGAGATGGGTCTGTAGAAAATTTAGAAAATTTATTAAAATTAAATACATATTATTTTAACATGGGAGAATAAGCCCTTGTCTTCGTCTAGCAATAAAATGTTGCTCTTGAATTTTTTCCCATAACTTATTGCATGCGGTCCACTATAATAACTTACTTTTATGTTTAACTTACTCTCACAGATTATAATCTATAGGTTATATTTGACTGCAAATATTTCTTTCTATAATTTTATATTGAAAATAAATATAGATAAGTTTTATTTTTTAAACAATTTTTTTCATTTGCATAGTAGAGTTATATAAGATAAGCTTATAAAAGTGATAGAACAGCAGAATTAAGTTAATTCTTTATTCTCGAAGCTTCTTGAAGGATGCTAAAAAACATAAGTGTTTATTATGGAAGGTTAAGCTGACGCTGAAACTACAGCATTTTTTTTATTTATAGAAAATCCAATTGAAGAGAAAAATTAACTTGTGCAAGTATATGTTTGTAAATTCACAATTTTACGTATAAAAGAGAAAGCCCTCACTGATTCATCAACGCCCAGCCTAAACCGCCGAACCTAGAACCTTAAAACAGTAAGCTTTTATTCTCTGTATGACGTAGGGACGTACTAAGAAAGGATTTTTCGAAATTCGCTCCCCTAAGGGGATCTAATACAGGTCCAAAGTTTTAGGCTTTTTCGAAAACGGCTCGAGTTAGAAACGTGAAACGTGGCAGGAATGATCTTCGGGCAAATTAAAAGGAACTGAGGATCAAAAGTTAAGCTTCTATTTCTGACATCTGTTATTTTTGACATTTATTACGCCTTATAATTTTTGATCTGTGCTAGATAGAGACAACTTTTTCAGTATTCAACTAAGGACCATAAGTCAAGTCCAGACGCCAAAAATCAGCTTTATCAGAAAATTGGGAGACCGGTTTGACCGGAAGTGGCCGCAAAGTTTTCGGTTCTGACCGCTAAATTTTTTCCGCTATTTACTTTCAAAAAAAATAAATGGCAGTATCTGGATTTTTTGTAACCTTCTAAGTCGTGACAGGTCATTTATTGACTCCTATAATTATTTAATTTCTCTAAACAGAGGGATATTCTTCATCTATATAACTTATTAAAGATATTTGGCAGAAATAATCTATAGTTAAAATTAGGGAACCCGTGTTTTAGGGAATTTATTAATTGCGAGTTCATGTTATTAAAAGGTGTACTTTCTTAAATGAAAACGCAACTCCTCAGGGTTAGACGGGGAAAGGGAGCCGAAGGCGACCCGAACCAGCTACTAACTACATATATTACCTTCATTATTTAATAATCTATGTTTAAAATAAATTTTACTAGTAAGGATTTTCTTACATACAAAATAGAAAGAAGAAAGTGGAAAATAATAACGCTAAATTTATTATACAAGTTACTATAATGATTCTTTCACGCAATTTTCATTATTTTCATTAACTTTTGTAAGTCAAGTATTCCAATATTATAACCTTTCCAAAAAAAAAATATTTTTAAGTCTTTTAATTTTTGTACTATTAGTTAATTTAGTATCCATGGTCTGCAGTAGTAAGCAAACATACTTTTGGTCTTATTAACATACTGCTTTAACTAGGTGTTATAAGTTGTATTAAAGATAAATGTTTTGAAAGATTCCTAGTAAATCTTGCCTTACAATAATTTGTATAAAACTTTCAGTAGTACCAATAATAATTTTTATACTAGAATTCATAAAGAAAACATATTTAGAAAAACTAATTTGTTAGTTTTATTTTGTCCAATCGAATAGCTGTTGAAATTATACAGCGCCACCGTTTTAAATATTTTTTATGATATTAACAAATGTGTTAAAAAAATTTAGTGAAAAAGAGAAAATTTTCTCCCATAATATTTACGTAGTATTTATAAAATACCTAGCTTGAAATACAAATTTCACATATAAATAAAGTATATTTCAATTAATATTGTTCTACGAAGTGCTTTCAAGTTATAACACTTCCAAATTTTTTTCTCGCGACTGAAAATAGAAGCATGCGCTTTGTTTCAAAATACGACTGCACTCTTTGTGAATGTGAGACAGGAACGGCTGCACTGCACGGCACACAAGACACTAGCGGTAGCGGCGAGAGTGAAGACTGTTTTTTTTTACTTAAAATGGCGACGTTTTCATTACAAGAAAACCGTGTAATCATTCGTTTTTTCCATTTACATGGTATGACATTGATTGAAATTCATCGCCAGCTGAGTGAGACATGTGGTGATGGTGTTATAGATGTGTCTTTGTGGGTGCGACAGTTCAAAGAACGCAGAACGTCGTGTGACAACAAATCAAGACAATCTCGGCCTCGCACTAGCCGGTCTGACCATATAATCAAGCGAGTGGAGGAATTTGTTTTGGAGGATCGCCGAATGAGTGTGGAACACGTCGCCTCCAAAATTGGTATTTCCGTGGTATCTGTGCACAGAATCCTGCATGAAGACCTGAAAATGCGAAAAGTGTCCTCCAGGTGGGTGCCACCAATGCTGATATCTTTGAAGTGATTTGTCATGCTCCCTACTCACCTAACCTGGCTACTATCGACTATTGGCTGGTTCCAACGATGAAAACAGTGTCCTGGTGCAAATGTACTAGTCGTGCCGCTATTGCATTTGCAATTTTCCAGTGGGAAAACATACCTTTAAAGAAGCGTTTGCAACGGTCATGGAATAATGGTGTCGACATTATGAAAAATGTGTGCGGCTCCAGGGGATTACGTCAAGAAGTGACGCAAGTTTCACAGTTTCACAGAAAAAATCGGATGTGTTGTAACTTGAATACACCTTGTAAAATTAAAGCCATCTCAAAACAATACTTCCTGGGGCGATTAACTTATCGCCTACTTGCTAAAGCCGCCATTCGCTTGTAAAATCTCAAACAACAGATTTTTATAGATATTTATAAATATTCCATCAAAACCCTAATTAGATATTACTTTATTAATCTGTAATTACTTGGAAAGAATAATAGCCATCTGATGATTCTAAATGGACCTTTCCACTTCGAAAACTGTAATCTCTACACACTTGGAGCATAATAGTAACAGTTAGAGAACAATTTTTAAATACTGAATTATAGTGAATTATGAGACTGTGAAGAGAGATAATAATTTTGTGTGTGTCCTTGATTAATACGCGGCTTATTTTATCGGTAGTGCTTTCTGCAATGCAAGAACGCCTTCTGTTGGGCTGAATGGTCTTGGAATTAGGAGTATCTTTGTTAATATTTAATTATTTGAAATAAAAATTTGTTCGACTACTCGTTTTGTTATAACGTTATGGTAACAGTTTTAAGTGCTATATTTTAAATATGTATATCGGAGAGTTTGATGAATTTGGGCAGGGTGATTAGTACAGGTAATTTTTTTATATACAGTGTAATTAAAACTGTTGTTTAAAGAATCTTTTGTTATAAAAGGGACACAAATGGTATTTTTTTTAAATTTTTATGAAAAATTTTATGTTGCTATGTATTTCGTTTAGGTGAGGCCATATAACAAAAGTATCTTTAATATACTCTATTCAACAGGTAGATTTAAGCTGAAGACAGGTAAGGGCTTTTGTTATAAAATAGTTAACTAAAGGGTTTGCTATAACGATTAAATTTGAGAAACTTACAGAAATGCCGTTAGTTCGGCAGTATAGTTTAATTTAGAAACTAAATAAATATTATATAATATATGACTAATTAAAAAAAGGTTATTGTTTTTTTTATATTATAAATTGATTTACATAAGTACAAGCAGTCTTTACTTATAGGAAATCTTTTAAATATTTACAGAAAATGGTAATAGCTTCGGTCATAAAATGAGATTTGCTCTGTAAAAAGTTTAAATTTTTTTAGAAAAGTATTAAACTAAATTTTAAACAGAGAACACCAAGTGCACTAAAGCAGTAGAAGAACATTTTTCCTATATAGTTTTAGAAAATAATATAATTTTTAAATTTGCGGTATCATCAAACAAAAAAACCTCCCACCTAGTGCATTCCCCGCCAACTAGCATTTCTTTCAAACTTTCACTTTTAATCCTACACCAAGTAAAGCAGGGTACACGACAGATCAGTCTTTTTCAAATTCTCTTAGTTTTCGGTGTGGGGTAAGTAGATTGAATTTCCGAATGAAGAACTGAATTATCTTACAAATAACTTCAAAGTAGATGACCTAAACTACGACAATCATCTTATATGTGACATAGGCCAACATATAAACCAAATTTTACACACACACACGAATGTAAACTATTTCAGAATAAAACTAAACAGTATCATTTGGCATAATATTTGAGTTTGATTTTACAGAAAATACTATTAATTTTGTTGTAGTAGTTATAATTCTAGTATTACTTAGAACTAAGCCTCCCCCAGTGAGAATAATTTTTTATCTTTTTCCAATAGCAGTTGATTAAATTGATTTAGTTCCAACATAAAACAGTGGAACATATTAGATATCCATATATTATTTTATTTAATTAACTGTAACTAGGATATACATTTATTTTTTATTACAGATAATAATTGATAATTCTTTATTTGCTATAGTACTGTTGTAGACTTAACCAAAAATTACAAATTAAAAGTTATATTTTAAATATAGTGTATTAAAACTTATGAAAATTACATTTATTTATATATTTATACACCAAGTTTTTATTTTATAGAAATTATAATCTTCGTTTAATGAGATACTCGATTAACTATAAGAAATGTGTAATTTACAAGTAGATTAGAAGCACAAGATTTTTTACCTTTAAAGAAATACGCATCTCTACGAACCAGCCTCAACAGCTGCTACAAACTTCAGCCATTAGCGTTCATTTATAATGGACGTAAGACAAGCTGCTCGTAATACGTTAAACATAATATATACGTAACACTTGGCTTTTGTTTATAATGAAGGTAAGCTTTATATAAGCATGATAAAGGTGGGTAAGCTCAATCACAGCAGCGTCAGCAAATTCTACACACAAAGTTGCCACAATTATAATTTATTTCTTTTGTCGTATAGGAACGGATGCATTTTTACTAAATTAATTATTTGATAGTTTAGTATCCATTGTAAAAAAAAAAAATGTCGACAATACTGTAGCAGGGGGGACGCGGTGGCTCAGATGGTTCAACCGGTTGGCTCTGTCCTCTAGCCGGCGCACGCGAGTTTGAGTCTCGCTCAACCCATGGGTATGTGTGAATGTCCTAGCATTTAAGTGCATGTTAATGGGCACAATAAGCCCTTAAGACTGCAGTGCCTGTAAGTGCGCCCAAGAAAAAAAAACTATAGCTAGTTATTCGATGACTGAATCGGAAAATTATTTTAAAAAGCTGTTACTGCTGCCAACATATTAACATAAAGGGAAAGGACCATATTCAAACCTTAAAGGGCCTAATCCGCCGCCGTAACTTGGCAATCAAGCATCCAACGGTTCCAACTGATGGTTCATAAAAAAAGAGAATTTTAAGTACGAGAAAACATCGTTCTAGCCCAGGCGGGAATCGGTTGCACACAATATATTTCTTTTGCAAAAACCCTGCACATATGTAACAACTACATACCAAGTGGTTTTTGCAAAAAATGCATTGTGTGCAACAGATTTCGGTCTGGGTCAGAACACATTTTTGTTGTACTTGAAACGCTCTTTTAAACGAGCTATCAATTTTAACCATTGAATGCGAGGTTGACAAATTACAGCGGGGTCCAGGCCTCTCAAAGTTTGAATATGGCCCTTTACTTTATAAAAATATTAAATTTTAAACAATAATAACGGAACGCTAATCTTCAGTACATTAAAATGTATAAAATTGGTAATAAAACCTCACAGAGTTACAAGGTGTAGCTCAAAATTTTTACAAAGTTGCAAAATTTTGAACTATTGTTATTTTTATTATCCTACTGGGCATCGACTTAATAAAGATATTCTAGATGATTATTTGCAATCGATAGGAAATAGATTTCTTACCTAAATCAATGTTACTCTAAGCAGAATCTTAATGATATTACTGAAATTACAATATGATCAAATAGATGATCAATGAGTAATATTGTGCAAACTTAAATTACTTAAGACTAAGGATTTTCACACTAAAATCACTTGGGTTCTAACAACTTATTTACACTAATATTATCGTACACACTAGCACTATACTCTGATTTTGCACTAACACAAATATTAAGCTAATTCAAAAGATTTGGTCCTCTTGGGTCGTCTTGTCAAATCCGTGTTGTTGAGAATCTGAATTGCCTCGTCATTGACGTGGTGAAGGATTCTCTGTAATGGTCTGATTAATGGTATCTATTTCCAGGTCTCTATGGAGATCATTATTCCTGAAGTACCATGTAGCGTTAACAATACCCCTCAATATTTTCCTCTGAAACCGCTGTATTGTCTAAATTGTTTTTTTTTTTTGGCACAACCACATATTTGCATGCCATATGTCCATATGGGCTTGTACAGAAGTACTTTGTTGTAAATTGACAGGGTAGAAGTTCTTACAAGTACATTCTTACAAATACATTTTTCTAAACTTGATATCCAGTTCTTCTTTTTTCTTCACGTGAGTTTTCCAACGCAGGTTCGCGCCCAATGTCATACCCAAATATTTTGCTGTACCAGCATATGGCACTTAGATATTATTTATGCTAACAGGAACATGCTGATATGCCCAATTATTTTGATTTTGCTTTTGCGTTTGTTTTTTATTGACAATTTCTGACTTACCACTTACTGCCTGACTGTAGAAATTCTCCTCTGTGTTTGCATTGGATACTGGTATTTGTTGGTTATCTCTTTGCGACTGCTTTTGTAGAATTGGTTTCTTGATGCGCTTGTCCTTGTCCTTGTCCCTAATTTTTGCAGTTACTTTGCAACCATACATCTTGTGTAGTTGGCTGGACGTCCCTTTCCGCAGTGAACACACCTTGGCTGGGCTTCTTTTGGTTTGTCACAATTGATCGTTAGGTATTTACCAGTACATTTAACACATTGTGGTTCCATGGCACAGTACTTTTATGTATGGCTAAGGAGAATAATTCTATTTTATAATGTGTCATCTAAGTCACATCTCTACACAATACCCTACTTATTGTCCAACTAATACAAGAACTCCCAATTTATTTGATTTTCTACAACTAGAGGTATGTATACTCTCGAATTACTTAAAAATTGATTAAGTTTTGGGTTATCATTAAATTATGTAGTTCAATAATAGCCACAATAAGTAGAAAAACAATCAGTTAATCCAGACTATTAACCTCAATTTAACATAAGACAAACTAAGATTACTTTAGAAACATATTGGAAGGGCAACAGTAACCAACATCGAACTACAAACAGAAATCGACATTGAAAATGCGGTTCAACTACTAACTCAATAAATTCATATAGAGCAAACCAGGATTATAAAATAAAATATTAAATTGTATTTGTACTATAAAAGGAAAATAAAGAATTGTTGGAAACTGTAATTTAAAAAAATGTAAAAAATAATAAATGGTTGGTATGGTCTCGATGGAAGTGAAAATGTCGAATAACCAGTCCTATAAACGCCACTGCGATTTTCTTAGCAGCTCTGCTAACAAGTCCCATCCTCACTTTCACGAAGTAACCTCTGACTATAGTTGTAATATACTATAGCTAGCGAGAAAGGGTGAAAGGGGAGTATCTGACCCCTTTAGGCTAAGGGAGCATAGCCTAAAATAAAATACTGGCTTTTCAGATTGGAGGTTAACACGTAAAGGTCAGCAACCCTTCACTTGTAGAAAAAACAGTACCGCTAAAAAGACTTTTGACAAACCTCGGTATCGGACGAATAATAGCTTTAGACGATAATTGGAAAAGAAACGAGCCATGAGATTAACTACCTGAAATATACAGGAGATAAATAATAGAGTAGAAATAATAAAAAAATTAAACCAGCAAAACAGTTCTATCGAAAACGAAAAGAAAAGAAAAGGAAGAACTAATAGACTACTTACAAATTTGGTCTAGTGTAGATAAATCTAAGAGAGCAGCATCAGATGTTGCTGTTTTAATACACAAGAAATACAAGTACTAAATTAAAAACTTTGAATGTAAGCCAAACAGAAATGTAACACTAACGATATATCTCTGTGGGTACGTAACTGTCATAGTTGGAGTTTATGATCCAACGGATGACTCGACGCAAAGGATAAAAGAGTAATGGCAAAAACAAAAAATCGCCAAGAAACAGTACTAACTGGAGACCTCAATGGAAGAGTTAGGCACAAACAAAAAGACGACGTAATAGGCCAACACAGATAAAATATTATTAATCAGTCCAGAGAATAACTAATAGAATACTGTAATGAGCATCACCTAAAAATATTAAATGGTTTTTATGCACACAAATATATACATAAATACACATAAGAAAAACTGACACTAGGACAGAGATCACTTATTGATTATTTTATTATAAGACAAAGATCAGCTATAAATATTCAGGGCTATCAAGTGAAACGAGGACCCAATTGTAGGTCTGATCACTACATGCTCAAATTAAAAATTATTTAGTTTTTTAAAATTAACTTTAACAGACCAGTGCGTAAAATACAATACAATATAAAAGCATAGAAGAAGAAAAGTACAAATTATACTTATTCTCAGAACCCAGTATTAGAATACTATATAAAAATCAATTAAATTAAATTAAACTTAATACTTCTAAGAAAGTATATGATATAGAAAGGAATATATCAATATAAAGAAAGGACTCGATACTGCTGCCTATCAAGTACTTTAAACAATAGATAAGAAGAAAAAGAAAAAAAACCTTTCTCAATGACAAGAGATATAAGACTTAAAAGGACAAAAAAATGATATAACAGGTAGGTCACTAAACAAATTCGTGAAAGAAGAGAGAGATACAAAAAAACAAAACAGTATTAAAATAAGCATATTTTCAGATTGAGAGCATGATAGGAGGATTGCAGTCTGCAGAAGTTTGAAAAATAGTCAAAAGATGAAGACAAATGATACACAACAATGTGATCAATTAATGAGAATAAAGATTGGGAAAACCATTATAAAACGTTACTGATAAAAAACCGCAACGAATACAAAGAGATGCAACATACAATAGAGGAAAGAGAGCACGACAACCTGCTAATAACAAAAGAAGAAACTAAGAAGTATATAAGCATATTATAGACATAAAGAATTTAAGATCACCAGGATCAGGTAATATACCTATAGAAGTACTGAAATATGGAGGAAAATAAATTATAAGTCAAATTGCAAAGTTAATGAATAAATGTATTAGATCAGTACAGATCCTCCAATAATGGAAAAAGTCTATATAACACCTATTTTTAAGAAGAAAATACAAAGTATCTTGGTTGCTACAGAGGCATTAGTGTCAGTGGTAGTATCAGTAGGTTGTTTGGACAGATACTCCATGCAAAGGTAAGACCAGATGTAGCCCACGGTATAAGTGAAGATCAGAGTGGCTTTAGACCAGGTGGCTCCCGTATCAACAATCTCTTTACACTACAACAAATATTAGAGCAAAAAATTTCAACGGGAGAGAAAATACTTCTTGCCTTTATTGAAAAAGCATACGATTCTATACCACAAAATAAACTTTGGTTAGCTCTGACTAAACTAAATATGAATACTTATTTGATAGCTATCATAAAAGAAATTTATAACAATACATCCTATGTGAAAAGAGGAAAACAATTATCAATATTGATATCAATAACCAAAGAACTTCCCCAAGGATGTAATCTATTACCAATATTATTTCATTTTTAAGTACTACTATTGAGTGAATGGAAAAGAATATGTACAGAAATGGATTTAATAATAATAAATTAGTTCTACACTGAACTTAGGTTCGTAACAGGATAGATCTGCTACAATCTAGAGCCTACGGATCATAGTAACGTGGCTAGCGACTACCGACCGCCTATTATTACCCCAAAGTTTGACCTCCAGGTAACTATTTATTGCAGCTGAGTCAGTTGCGAAAATGCCAGTGATCTGGATTGTAGAGCGGATTCACAACTCTTGGTTTTGTAGTCTAGCGATGTATCCACTAAGCCACCACGGCTCATCCAGAAATGGATATACCGGTAAATAAATCTATTTACACTAAATTTTGCGAATAATGAAGTACTTATGGCGCAAGATTCATTCAATCTGAAATTTATACTAAACAGACTTTACACGAATATCAAAAGTGGAGACTGCAAGCAAGCTTACAGAAAACAGAGTATCTGGTATTTAATAGTGAGAACAATTTTAAATCCCCCTAAATGACGACACTTGTAAAATAAGTTGATAAATTTAAACACTTTGGGGCCATTGTAGATCAAAAAAGAGTAGGAGAAGAGAAATAAAACTTAGAATTTAAAATAGTAGAAAAGTAATAGAGTGTCTCAACTCGGTATAGTGAGATATAAACATATCTATAAAGACAAAGACAAATAAGCCAATCGATGGTAAAATCAGCTTTCTGTTATGGAAGTGAGATATGGGTGATAAACGCAGAAATAAAACGCAAATTACAAGCAGTAGAAATGTATTACTTAAGGCGTAGTACCAGAATATCTAAGCTTCAACACATACCCAATGAAGAAATTATACGACAAATGAGGTCAGAACAAACAATTATTGATAGAATTGAAATGCACGGAAAATAGATGGCCATAAAGAATATTTCGCTGGCAAGCTTCAGGAAAAAAGAAGCGAGGACGACCAAGATGTTCCTGGAATGAAGGCATAAGAAAAGCGACGGAAAAACGAAACCTAAACAAAGACATGAAGCAGGACAGAAAGGGATTGAGTAGGCAGTGTTTGGATGTATAATGATAATGTTTCATTTTATATATATATATAATTAATCATCATAGGATAAACATTGGTTCAACATAACCAAGTAACTAAAAGAAATTACTAAAAAATCAAAAATGAAATATTTTAATAATTATCTTAATTTAGCCTGAAATCACAAATATCTCTAACTTAAAATAAAAACAACACATAGACACAACCTAATATAAAACTATTTGTTACTGTCCTGCAGAAGTTGGTGTTAAAAGATCAACTTAAAAAATGTAAATACAGTTAATTTATCGAGAAATTGAGACAATAATTAAAAAATTGCCTCATAAATCTATCCATATATTTATATTAATTTTCAATGTTATATTTAAAATAAAATATTTTCCGGTTCAATGAAAATATGTATAAATTATACCTGAACATGAGATTAGATATGGGACTCAAGATTATAAGGCAAATACTAGTAGTAACACCAATGGAATATTTGAGGTCAAAAGTTAATGTTTGGCTGTTTCCCTAGACGTAAATCAGGCTTTCTACAAAACATTGTTTTACGATCTGTTACTTAAGCTAAATAAGACTGTTCTACATCTGTACTACATAAGTGTCAAATTTTATCTCGGAAAAAGACTCCTTTAGATGAAGATTAGGAAAACAATTATAATTTTACACTCCATTTTGTATGAAATTTCTTAATAAATCGCTTATAGGGCATTTTTGCATTTATTATACACACATATCGATAAAACCTAACATAACCAAGGCAACATACGCTGGAAATGCAGCAAGAGAGAACTCAGCAACACCTATCCGACATAGCGTAACTTTTACAACAAAACTTAAATTAAGTACGTGCTCAAAATGGCGTTTTAAAATTATTTATCAAAATTAGCTCAAATTACACTTTTACTTAATACATAATAACTGCATCTTACTAAAGATTTAACTAGCTCAAATTAAAAAATGTCTATTGTTTAGTTGATCGAAACTTCAAACATTCCCTAGCCCACAAATTATTCTGTTCTAAAATTGTGTGCGAAATTATAGCACCTTGCTGTGCGGCACTGCGTTATATCCAAATTTAGAAATATAAAAACGTTTTCTATCAAATACTCTCTTAATAGTAACTACCACATCACATTATGTTCAAAAAGAGTTATGAAGATTTGTAAATGATGCAACAAAAGACGTGGTAATTAAGTGCAGTTCTGTATATCTTTAAAGAACCAAGTATTGTAATATTACAGTTAAGTATAAAAGGAATAACCTATACTAACATTTAGATAGTCGTGTTTATTGGTTTTAGAAAATTTTTTATTGACAATATTTAACTTTTCTTTGTTAAACTTGAAACTAAATTTGTAACTTTATCAAACTTGTAACAAATTTAAGCAAGGTGTTAACTACTTCCAAATAAGTAGGATGATAAAAAATAAAATAGGAGATTATTAAAAGGTGATTTTTATTAAAATATTTTTTTTCTAAACTTGAAAACATTTAAGAAGTGTATAATCAGCTATCCATCTACTTCTGTTTCTTTACTGTAAATGTCATAACCTTTGCTTAGCTCTTATAGTCTATTAATTGATGTATTTCTTCAAATTATAGAGAATAAAAAAATAATTATTAATATTTACAATATTATTTTACCTATACTAATTAGCTTACTTATAATATGTAACACTTTACTAAGTGTTTTAACTTATAAACATCACAGCTGCTACTTGTTTATGTTACTAAAAAAAATTTAAAAACAAAATTTTATTTACCATTGAACCTTATTATTTCAAAGCGTATAGTGCAAATGGAGTAATTTTTTTACCAAAACCCTGAAAATTGAAATTTAATAATAAAACTTTCGTAACTTCGTTATTTTGCAGAAAATACGAGCTACTTGTTGCGAGTATTTAAATGGTGCGAAATATATTAATAACTGATATTTTGTTTAACTTCTAATTGCTAATACATCTTCTTAACTTTTCTAACTTTTTGTTTATTAAATAAGCAAATATGTTTACAGAAGTTTGCTACGTTACATTGATTAGATTATTCTAGTATAGTCATCTAAAAATTGTAATATTATGCATACAAAATATTTGCCTACTTCTGCATTCTAATTAGTAATTTTATAAAGCTTAAAATTAGTATGGCAATAAGTTGATATTATAGTAACATCTGCGAAAACGACAATGCGAATATGCCAAAAGTCACAACAGCGAACAAACGTTCAAATATTCCGTACCTTATAGATAGCTTGAATACTTAACCATGCCGTAGAAGTGCTTTGGCATGCACCACGATAATTTAATTTCTATAAACCCACATGTGCATAAAAGTCTGCGCATGACGTCTGCGTTGGTGAATCCGTGCTAATATTAATTACGCCGGCAAAGCCGCATTCACGCACTAATGGAGCTGTCAAATTCTGCATTAGCAGCAGACAGCATCTAGAAAGATGAAATCGTACAGTACATTGTAGATGGTGCTTCCTTTTCAGATACGCATCTAGCATACAGGTCTGTGGGCGCCTTTTCATTTGCCGCATTCATGATGAGAACAAAAACCGGATTTCTGGAATTGATTACATCGCGTCCCGTCTTGTAAGCGTTAAATAAAAATATAGACTACCACAATAGGCATATATTACGATAATAAAAAAAATAATTTACATTATATATTATTGCAGTATAATAATTTATTTAAGAAAAAATTAAATAAAAAACTTTTATAACTTAACGGAACTTTAATATTTACAAATTTAAATATATACACTCACCGGCTTAGAAATCCGCCCACCCCGGTTTCTATCAATAATATCCAGTTATCAACTTATTTTTATGGTATTTTCTAATTGAAATGTGAAAAAAATGCTAACTAAAATGAATTTAGTAGCGAGTACGTTATTTCTACTGCATTATTAGTCGCACTTCTGCTTAAATTAGTCTTTGGTGTTACCTAGAGATGACAAAATAAAAATAACAACAAAACACATACTTTATTTAACTTTAAAAAACTTAGTAAAACGATAAAAACAACCAAGATGTAAAGTTCTGATATCGCGTATTGCCTCCCCGTGGACGAATCACTGCAAACATCCCGCGATTCATTTTGTAGATCAACTCCCGAATATCTTCTTGACGGATCTGATCCCATTCTTCGAGTAAAGCCATTCGGAGTTCGTTGAGGTTATTTGAAGCAGCAGGTCTGGCCCTGAGGCGTCGTTCTAACAAACCCCAAACATGTGCTATAGGATTTAAATCGGTACTATTTGTCGGCCAGTCCATAACAAGAATCTGAACTTCATTTAAGAAGGCAGTTACGATTCTTGCAGAATGTGGTCGGGCGTTATCATGCATAAACAAAACATCTTTGCCAACGAAAGAAGCAAAGGAAATGACATGAGGCAATAAAATCTCTTCTACATATCTATCTGCTGTTAATAAACCTGCTTCGATGCACACAAGCTCCGTTCGTGCATCAGCAGAAATCCCTGCCCACACCATAATTGAACCTCCACGAGATCGTACCCTTTCCGAAAAATTACAAGAAGCAAATCTTTCTCCCCTTCTGCTCCATATTCGTTCACAACCATCTGAGCTACGAAGATTGAATCTGGACCCATCAGAAAATATACGATCCTCCACTGTTCGATTCCCCAGTTTGCATGACTACGCCCAAACGCCAAACGTGCTACTCGATGTTGCCGCAGCAATCTTGGATCTCGTGCTGGTCTTCTTGCACACAAATTTGCAAGTCTCCGTCTAACTGGTTTTTCAGAAATACTGACATTTCTTACACGCTGAAGGGCATTTCGAGTCTCCACTGCAGTAGTATGTCGATTTCGTAGATTTTCATTTTAACAATGCCAATTACTTATGCAGGTTTACGTTAATATCTCGAATTACATAATAGTATTGTTCACTTTCATTATTAGTTCCATCTGGTATTACATCTTGACGTAACTTTCTCTTGAGTCGTACGTGAATATTGGGCTTACAAAGATTGTAGTATTTTGCCTCATCACAGTTGTTGATATTATCTATGAAGGTTTTGGCTCTCGCATGGATATAATCTTGTATTCACTATATTCCTAGTTCGTGATGTATTTGTGTGTTCCTAATGTACCACGGAGCGTTGACTGCTATTCGGAGGACCTTGTTCTAAAATCTCTGCGACTTGGTGATGGTTTTAGTAGTGTTACATAAAACTGAAGAGGCGTATAATGCCAAAGGTTGAAGGAAAGTTTTGTACATAAGCATTGCACACTCTGGTCTGAGCGAAGATTTCCGATTTATTAATGGATATGGTTGTTTCATTGTAGCATTGCTTTATTTTGTGATTTATATGTAAACTCCAATTTAAGCTCGCGTCGAGGTGTACTTCAAGGAATTTAATGACGAAATCTTGGAGGTTCAAGGGTATCACATTTCCATTAATTTTGGATTATATTGGGTATATTGATCATTTTTCTAAGTGTGAATATTTTGCATTGACATTTTGTGGGGTTCATTGTTTGGACCATTTGCTGATCGTGTTTGTTGCATTTTGCAATTGTTGAATAGCTTCCTCTAAATTTTCGCTCTGAGTAAGAATAGCCGTATCGTCAGCAAACATTGCTCTAACCCTAGTGGTTCGAGATATCGAATGTATAGGTATATGCTGAAGAGTAGAAATCCTATTATGCTCCCTTGTCAGGCTCCCGCTTTCGCATCTTTTATTTCAGAGATGGTCAAGTTAATCTTAACAGCGAATGTTATTTTTTCAAAGAACGATACGGCTATGGCTTGAAGATAGCTAGGTATGCTTCTTTCTAAGGCTTTAAGGCCTTTTATCCACACCTTGTCAAAGCCCCGAGCGATGTTTAAAAAGGCTGCTATGGTGTAACATTTGTTTTCAAAACCAGTTTTAACTATTCCACAAATTCGCTGAAGTTGATGGCAAGTCGAATGGCCTTTTTTAATGCCAAACTGGACAGGTAGCAGGATATGACAATTTTTACAAGACGGATATGAATAACTTTCTCTAGAAGTTTTGAGAGGGTAGGTTTTTTTAGGCTTATTCGACGGTAGTTTGTTTTCTTTATTTTTGCCAGGCTTTGCAAACATAAAAATGTGCACATGTTTCCGTTACTGAAGGAAGTAACCTATACGCAACCTATGCTAAGCTTTTGCTGGTGAGTGTTGGAGGGCCGAATTTGGTATTAGATCACATCCAGGTGATTTTCTTTTTGGTACCGCTGCTATGAGTTCTCTTAATTTTTTTGGCGATGTGGGTTTGATGTCTTCAGTAATTACTGATTGATGTCTTTTAATACGATTTATTATTTGTAATATATGACTTGGGAAGCATGTGACTGGCGATGTAAAAACCCGTTCAAACTGGATGGTAAATGCTTTCAATTTTTCACTGTCTGTGTAAAAGGTGTCAGTACAAGATTTGAGTGTCGGTAGCTCTTACTAGGTTTTCAGGATCCTTCTGGTGGCTTTTCACATCTCTCGGTCTCCAGGACCGATGCCTTCTATGTATTTTTGGTAAGATTGAATTCGAAGGACGTCCAAACCTTTCTTTAACTGGTGCCTGAGAAAGTTTAGTAACCGTCCTGCTTCTGGACTTCTTGTTCGTTACTACTGTTTTTTGGTTTGGCTCCGTTTTTTAATTAAATCAATTAAGTATTTGGGGAAAGGCTATAGTAAGGTTTCGATATGGTGGTATTGTTATGGTTGCTATTTTGACAGCATTAACTATTGATGACGTTATAGTAGAGATAGCAATGTATATATCTTCCGTAATTTTGAGTGTTGTTAATTTTGTGAGATTGTGGTCCAAAGTTCTTAGGAAGATATCCCAGTTGATTAGTCTGTTGGTTAACCTGAACGAGGGGTTTTTGTTTGGTTGAATTAAGAAAGGATAAGTGTATAGGTAAATGTTCAGAGTTTAATTAGGCGATTACGCTTTGGTTAATAAATTTGGAAAAAGCTTTTTAAAGAATCGGCTCTGTAAAGGTAATAAGTGTATTTATCAGGACTTATGAATTGTTGAATAATGTTCGATTTTGACCCCTTTAAAGTTTGTCGGTAGACAATCCCATGTCGAGCTTGCTGTTTAAATATCCAATTAGCAATATCAATTAAAATGTGTTAAAATTGTTTTGAGTTTATTTTCATTTAACTTTTGTTTGCCTGCCTGTATGCTCTTACGATTGTAACGTAGTTTGCATCATTTAGTTTTAGATTTACTTCTAGGTTAAAGTCGGGAAGGTCGGGATTGGGTTGTGATCTAACTTTTGCTTGATGATTACTGCACCTCCTTCTGAGGTTATTTGGACATTTCTGTTTTCCGGTAACCTCGGTATCCCGGGATTTTAAAAGTTTTTCCTTTGGTTACGTGGTTCTCTGAGATACAAACCATGTTGGCTCTATGTCTAGGCAAGAAGGTTATAAACATTGATCGTTGTTGGGCTATGCCATTTGCATTCCAGTTAAGGATTGTTACATTTTCAATTGGTCTGTGTTGGTTACAGTCCATTAAGGAGGAAGGATATAACGGTGTTTACTAGAATTGTTTTGATTTGAGGTAAGGAGGGCGTTAATAATTCTAACAGGATTGTAATGATGTTATTTGGTATAGCGAGTTCTGTTGTTTTGCGTATTTGCTGAGGTAGTAAGGGAGGTGTTGAAAAGATTTTTGGCTCGGTTGGCAAAGGTTTGACTTTTATTGGCATTAATTGTTTAACATTGTTCTCTTAGTATTTCTATTATTATTTGAGAGTTCTTGTCGGAGTTGCTTATTGTGGCTGTATCCTCGATAACTTGCTGCATGTTCTTCTGCACAGTTTGCCATTTAGTATTTTTATTTATCTTTTTATTGTACTTAGTATGACTATGGCTTCTTGCGCACTTCTCGCATCTATAATCGAGGGTACAATGGTTCTTCGTATGCCCGTATTTCTGGAATTTATGACACTGCGGTATGATTGTTGTTTTTTTTCCTAACTTCTACTATAACAGTGGAGTGATATAGCTGTTTCAGTAGATATATTCGTTTAGCTTCGTCGTTGTTGGTAAAACTCGACTGTGCATATTAGCAGTGGCTTTTTATCTTTAGTTAGCATTTTTACTATGTAGATAATTGGTAAGGTTTTCAAGTCTTCCGTTATTTCATCTTTAGTTAAAGATAGTTACGTACGTTTTTAATTACCACTGCGAGGGGTGTACTGTTCGGATTTTAAAAAGTGTGGTAAAAAATTTTATTTTTAGAATAGAATTCGGTGAGAGTTCGATAATCATCTTCTTGAATGAGGTTCACGCGTATTGTACTTAAATTGCCTTTTGCCAAAGATTTAATATCTGTCACTAAGGCTATGTGATTTAATGTATTTTGTAGGTAAATTGGTGGTATTTTGGTTTTAATTGTGTTTTTAGATTGCTGCGGTAATTGATTTTGTGTTTGGGATAAGTTGTGGTATTTGTTTTGTTGTAGCAATTCTTTGATAGACCACAGATACTGTTTCTGCACCTAATTTATGGGTTGTATTAATTCATCTATTCTGCGTTTAACTGCTTGATTTGCAAGTTGGTTTTATTGTTACGGGTTTCTTAAAATTCCGTAGTGTTCTTGTGTACAAATTCGTATTAAAAATAAAAATATGTATTTACAGATTATAAAGGCTAGAAGGTTAAACGTTTACACTGTGATAACCGAGTACACGTGTGGCGTCCGCACCGTTTTGCAGTTTACATTCAAATAGCTCAGATACTGACGACTAAATGAATAAAATTAGCTCTTTTCTTATTAGTCGTGTAGTTCGTATATATGTTTTGTTTATTTTAACTGTAATACCCCTGATATAAAATAGTACGATTTTCTTTGGTCGGGAAGTGTTGGTGTTTCTATTAATATTTTTAATTATATGGGATAAGGACTTCTTTGGATATATGTTTTGTAGTAAATAGTGGTAGTAGTTCTATTTTCAGTTTTTAATATTGAAAAGTTTGATCTACCTGGTGATGAGAGATTTTGCAACCAAATGGACTTTATTAGGTTTTGGCATTTAAGTAGCGGTTGGTGTGAGTGAGTTTACTATAGGTAGTATAATAAAAATTGTTATTCAAAGAATATTTTGTTATAATATTGTCTAAAAATGGAATAAATTGTCAAATTTAGTTTCTATGTTAAATTTGATGTTGGTGTCGATATTCTTTAGGAGGGGAAGGAATTCCAAAAGTTGATCTTGTGCATAAAACTAGAAAAAAAAGTATTATTCTATGTACTGTATTTAAGAAATAAGTTTAAGAGGAACAGAGTCTTTGTTCCAAAGTCGGCTATAAAAGGTTTACTAAAACTAGTGAAATTGGGGAACCCACAGAAGCACCGTTAGTTTGGAGGTGATTTTTATTTTAAAAGATAAAGTAAGTATTAGACAGGATATGGTATATTAAGAAAGTGGTAACATTCTTTATATTGTAAATTAATTTTAATAAGTGTAAACTTTAATAAATTGGGTTGTTGGTAAACTAGGAGAAGACATCAAAGCAGACCATATATTGAGTATTTCTATAAAATGGTTAAAATTTGAAACATGGGATGTGGCTTGCTCTGTAAGATATTGAAGAATTTTCATATGATATTTCGCTAGGCCATGCGCAACAAAACCTAATTCGCTAACTACGAGATTTTTACAAGACTATACAATTTTACAGTTATAGAGAATTTTGCGTGGAGTATAGGAACCTTTTGAGTATCAGATGGTATGTTTGAATTAGTAATTTAGATTATCGTCTTATTTTCAAAGTAATCGTATGATTTTAGTCAGTTTTAAACGATACCAATGTAGTCTGACGTTTTTATGTTCATTGTAACGTTGCCATGGTCTGTCTGTAATATTATTATATTTTTTTCAGAGCTTCTAACTCATGTAAATCGTAGACTTTAATATTTGATTGTGATAATATGGGTCTACGTAGCAATTTAGGAGAATTAAAATTAGGAATTTTTTTATAAATAAAACACGAAATTTGATTCCGGTCGAAACCCCTCCATGACTTCGCTAACATGCGACCATTCTTTTATCCAAGCGCATTAGCTTTCCCATAAATGAGGCTCTATTTCATCAATTACATATACAATGTTTTATTTTAGCCCTGGAATAGTGGCATAAACCTTTGCCTTCAAATAGTTTTGGAGGAAGAAGTCTAATGTGGTTAAATAGCGAGACTACGGTGGCCAATCAATGTCAACCTCTGCGAGATAAGGAAATTTGGTTGAAGTAAAGTGAGTGTCTAACATGCTGGCTGATACGTAGCTCTATTTTGTTAAAATTACAATCCATTCAAGTTCAAATCGTTGGTTTTATTCAAACGCATAAGTTTTCTTCTTTAAGGACTTAGGCACTCAGCGCATATTTCTGCTCATTTTTTTTTATTCTTTACTGTCTACCCTTACCGTATTTTTATTATTTCTAAACATTGGTTTTAATATTTCTATAATTCTCATATTTATTTTCTTCCTTTTAACGCTTTTCATATGTTTTCTTTGTATCTCTCCAAAAACCTTATCAAAATCTATAATACTCACTTTGTTAATAAATTTCTAGCTGGTTTATTCAATAGTAAATATTAAAGCTTGGGTACTACCCCCTAAAGGCCATTTGGCCATTGGCCATTGGTTACTCCTATTATATTATTTACTCAATTATTGTGGATAATACTTTCGTGGGTACGCTATATAATTATTTCAGAATATTTTATCACATTTCTTATGTATGGAGGATATAATTGCCAAATTCCGTTCTTTTGGTATTCCCATGACCTTTATTATTTCGTTTGGTTATTTTGAAAAATTGGTTATTTTTTCTTTTCGTGTGCGTTTTATTATCTTTAGTATTATATTGTCCCTTAGTGGTGCTTTTTCAAATTTGTGTTTCTGTTTGGCCTTCTCCTCCCTCTCTTACTTCTTCTATTTAGTTTATCTTATCTTGTACTTCTATTATGTTAGTTCGTCGAAATGTCGTCTTTTTTGTATTTCTCTATTTCTCTCTCTCTCTCTCTCTCCCTCTCTCTCTCTCTCTATCTATCTATCTATCTATCTATCTATATATATATATATATATATATATATATATATATATATATATATATATATATATATATAAGAGAGAGAGAGAGAGAGAGAAAATACAAAAACGACATTTTGACGAACTAACATAATAGAACATAATTGGCGATGCGGAGCAATAAGGAACTTCCACATGGCAGGCAAACGCTGGCTGTCATCTCTTGTGTTGAGGCACTGTGGGCGTTTTTCTATTTCAATTGCCGCACGTACTATTCTGCTGGTAAAATGGGAAATGGGGGCAATGGTTTCAGCCCCAGAGAAATTGATTTTGTGGCATGTTTCTTTGCTGTGTTTGGTAAGTGCCAAACCATTATCGCCTTTCCGTACGGCCAGAGAATGCTCGTATATTCGGCTAGATATTTGCCGATTTGTTTGACCTATGTAGGTCATTTGGCAGTCTCCACAAGGTATTTCATACACTCCTTGGGATTCATTGGGGCAGTGATACTTTGCTGAGCGAATAAGGCCAGATATTTGGTTGTTGGTCTCCAACCTCTCACAGAGCAGGCATCATCCTACGTCCGAAACTCCTACCATTTCCTAGAAATACTGAAAACCTTCCCTATACGCAAAGGTGACATCATGATTAGCTTTGATGTCGTTTCTTTATCTACAACCATCCCAATTCCTGATACCCTACAGTTATTAAAGTCAACGTATAATATAAATAACAATATCCTCTCCCTAATAAACCATTGCCTATCCAATACTTACTTTACCTTCCATAATAAATTTTACCGCCAAACTAATGGGGCTCCCATGGGTTCCCCACTTTCACCTGTCATTCCTAACCTTTTTATGATCGATTTTGAAACAAAAGCCCTCGCCTCCTTTCACCTTAAACCTACTTGCTGGATACGATATGTCGATGACATTTTTGTTATCTGGCCTCTAGGACTTGATACCCTTCCAGAATCTAAAGGTAACACAATTGTACACCAGAGATAGAAAACCTCTACCCGTCTGTGCACTGGAACTAATCAATAACAAGCAATCAAAACGAATATACTCACTAAAAGCAATTTTTCACTCCATAGTTACTGTGTTGAAGCTAGAAGGAAACCCAAGAATATACCGCAGTGCTACAGATGTCAGCAATATGGCCATACTAAAAATTACTGCACTTTAAAACCAGTTTGTGTTAATGTGCTGGTGACCATGGTGACCAACTACATTCCGATTGTAAAGAGACACCAAACGAACCACCAACTGTAGAGGTAATCACAGTGCAAATTATCGTGGATGTGCTCGCTACATTGGACTGCTAAAACAACGGACACGAACCTAACCTAGAAACTCATACATAAATACCACACATACATTTGCAGACAAACTCAAAAGCGGACTAACCCAGAGCAACAATGCTACCACTCATTCACTACTTTAGCGCTACCCAATAATCTCATTCAAACTCTCCTTGGCCTTATTACGCCTTACCTTAGCCAAATTAAAACATTCATTATTAAGACTCTTCTACCAATGTTTGTCAATGGACCATAACCAAAGAACGACAATACAAAATTTAACTATCCTTAACTGGAGTGCAAATGGCATCAGCAATCAGCGCTTATTTTTTCTTGCTTTCCTAGCGAGATACTATGTGGACACCGTCTGTATATCAGAAACACACCTTCATGAAACCATAATATTTCGTATCTTAGGTTATCATATTTAATCGTAATTATCGTAAGGATCGAAACTCCAGAGTAGCAGCCGGTGGAGTAGCGATAATTATTAAAACCAAATATGAGCACATCCAACTTCCTGAAATCGATGATCACAGCAGCGTAGTAATGGCTTGTGTCTACAGGCAACTAAACATAAAAATTGTTGAAGAAGAAATCAAAAGAATTTTTGCACAACCCAATCAACACTAGTTATAGGTGATATAAATTCAAAAAATACCCTATGGGGATGCAGAGTCACAAATCTTGGAGGTATTAAACTGGAAAATCATGCCATAGCTAACACCTTCCAAATTATTACACTTGACGACTATACCTATTATCCGTACCGAGAAGACGACTAGCCGGACACACTCAATATTGTTCTTCCGAAAAACTTTAATAAACTTATCTTTCCAAGTATCATACCCGAATTAAACTCTGATCATCTCTCAGTACTGGTATCATTTACCAATACATTAACCTGTCTCAAAATTAATTAACGGCAAAATGGATTGAAACGTCTTTTAAGGCTAGCTCAATAGCAAATTCCACTGCCCGACAAGACTTCAAACATCTAAAGATATGGATGCGGCTGTGGATCACATTACATCAACAATTGAAGAAAGTGTTAAATTAGCCTTTTCTATTCGTAGACGAACCCATCCGACGGACTACAATTATCCTCCCAGATACATTATTGACTTAATTAAAAAAAAAGCCAACTTTGACGTCAATGGCAAAGAAACAGGAATCCCCAAACAAGATTAAACAATTTATCACATTAAATTAAAAGAGAACTTGACAACTTACGAATCAATTTTTACTTGTGGCTGAGCGCGTTGTCGCTGTGGAGGGTCCAGGTGTTGGCGATCCTTTTTGGACACAAACGATTGTTTTTCACAAGCGTGCTAGCACATTTAGGGTTAAACGTAACTTGCAATAGTTTTCGGCAGATCAATACATGCAAATCCTTTTGTTTTTGGGACAGAATCGTCGAAACCAGCTTTGCACAAACGTTTCTCACTTGCAAAGCTTCAGACACAATTTCATGCACTAGGGTTTTGGTAAATTTAACTCTTGTGCTAGCAATAGAACACTTAAACACCGATCAGGGTCTAATAATTGTTTTACTTTTACCAATTTCTTTGCGTACTTCATTTTCCTTCAAGAAAAACCTTATGCCATTCAAAAATTTTTGTTTATGACATAGCTTCCTTCCCATAAACTTTCCTTAACAGGTTCAAAGTCTTGATGCCGAATTTTTTGAGTTTAACACAAAACTTCAGCACATAACGTTGCTCTGACCTACGCTGCATGTTGAGTTTGTGACGCATCACCAAAACACGGTTTGCGGAAAGCGCAATTCTCCCTCTCTCAAGGCTCGGAGGTAATTGAGTCGGGTCGCATTCTTTACCAAAGACCTTCCTACTACTCAACCCGCCGAAAACCACGTTTCTTTAGTTTCTCTGATTACCTAGAAGTATTATTCTCGATTCTTTTCGGACAAACCGTGTATGTATAGATTATATTTTTTAGTGTCTTATTATTTTGTCTTTAGTTTTTCTGAGGAATTTTATTTTACACTTTAAATTATACCGTATTATACTGTCTCAGTTATTATAATTCTCGACCTGATGTTAAAATAAACGCATCTATTTTCTCGTATTCTGCTACTTTTATTTGCTTCTTGGTCAATTTTTGTTAATATTCATATTTAGTAATGTAAGTTATTAATCGCTCAGCTTTACTTACTTTTTTTATTTATTTGTTAATATTTTATTTTAAGTTAATTAAAAAATTTAATTTGTAAAGCAGAAATGAAAAAATATTCCAGTAAACGGGTGTATACAGTTTTACCACATTCTAGAAGTGTATTTATACTATTTTTCAAATAATATTCGCACTACAGAAAAAGAAACAAAAAGACATTATTAATGAAGTTATGAAAACCTATACCAATAAATATACTTTTTATATAAAAATACTATAAAACTTTGGTACTTACTATTTCTATTTTTAACTCCCGACAGCGCTTATTTTATATATGATAATCTACAAATATTAAAGACAAGTTTGCTGTTTAGTACTTTATTACTTCAGAAAGATATAATTATATAATTAATATTTACAGAATTGTTATATTTATCTAAGTATCTGTATGTATTCTATTTTCTTGAATGGGTCACGTGTCTTTCGATTCTGCTCTCATTGCTTCCAATTTTCCTTAACATTGAAATTGGTTACATATGTCTTTATCTCATCTTTTATGGCATAGGCAAAATAGAAATGTAATTTAATATTTCTTTAGTCATTAGAAACCTTTTGTTATTATATTTACTAAACTTATTTTCTGTTAACGTTGCTTTGTCTGTAAGATAGGTCTTACTTAAAAAACGATTATATTGCCACTTTCAAGAAATATTAAAATTTAAAACGCGCAACAGCCACATATTTTAAATTATTAACAGAAAAGAAATTAACAGTAAAGAACACAATTTATATCCTATAACGTTGAGATCAAAACTACCAAATCAGAAAAGTCTGGCAGAGATTACATTTACAATTGTTAACTATGTTCTCTTGGTCTACTTTGTATGATAGTTTGTATTTTTAGTGAATATAATTTATAATATAGTATAAACCGTATAAGTACTTTATTTTAAATGTCGAAAGACCACTAGAATAAATATTTTTTGGTGACATTGTCAAATGTAGCATTTTTTGTACCACTCTATATTTAATACTTTAGTTTTACTAGAGAAAAATAAAAATAGTACCGTAATTTTTATATGAAAGCTATAAACATATAAATATGTCCTATGTATGTACCATCAGTGATTATTTTTGGCTTGACAATAGAAATTATTGTTTTTATCAGTAACGAGTTTCATATGGTACAGTTTGTTCTCAGTCCAGTCATTTACTCTTTTTTGTATATTTTAGGGGTTAAGTAACTTATAAATACAGCAAGTTTTACAAAAAACTAACGAGGATCCAGTTGAATCGCAAATCAAACTGCTTAGAAACCAAAAACTTAATACTGTACAACACATTTATTTACAGTTACAATTTTAATAAATCACTAAATACATACTAAATAATATTTCACCTACTGAGACTTTTATTTTATGTGTGTTACAGCAGTTGTTTCATCAAAGAAGCTTTTGTAGTACTCCCTAATTTGTCCCCCTTATTACTTTCTACTAGAATCCCAACTTTACCCGTAATAAGGGTGCATGCGTTGGAGACCCACTTACATGTTAATAGTTTAATTTGTGTTAAAAGCAAATTGTCTTGTTATGTAGTTTCGAGAGTTTCTAAATATAGAAAAATGTATTAACAAAGTACAAATATTTAACTAACAAATTTTGTAATAATCTCTTACCAGTATGTAACACTAACTTGTGTTATTTACAAATTAAACTATACATCAATTATTTGCATTTATTAAGAATTAAGTAATGAAAATATGGAGAATAAAAAACAAAACGTAAAACAGCAGAATAGAAAAATATCTTAATAGAACAGTTTCAAATCGAAGAACGTAGAGTTAGAAGCAATGTTATTACTGATAAAAAAGAAGTTTTACGTAATTCAATGTATAATAATAATTAAAATATTTTTATATGTTTAAAAATAAAGTAGTAACTGTTGACGAATGTTACTTCAATAGTCCCTGAATAAATTTAATTAGAGATCTGTTCTGACTGCTTGTTTATCTATTTGCGAAGTTAAATTACAGTTATGCTTAATTAAGCCCCTATTCATTTAAAATATGAATAGTTGTTTAATTGACTGTGTAATTAAATAAACACTATCATGCGGTATTGCAAAGTACGTAAATAAACGTAGCACGCTTGTAGAACAGTAGAGCCCACACAATTAATTTAAATGTCAGTGTGTTACTAAGATAAAGATATAATTGCTCACCATGTGCTATTTTTATTTAGAATAGAATTTAAATATAAATATAATATATAATACAACAATATTTTTTAAAATACTATTAGAAGATTTATCGTAAAAGTGGGTATATTTCTATACAAAGAAGTAAAGTCTTACTATTAAATGTTGTTATTTATAACAAAATATATATTGTTCCATAATTTATTTTTAACAAACGTCTTCTTTTTGTCCTGTACCAACTAATCTTGTAAAATTGAGCTCCAGTAGTAGAACAATGCATAAACATCCAAAAAATCTGCACAATTTGGACACAAGAAAAAATTAAGTAATGTTGCGTAATCCGATATAATTAAAAAGATCCCTTAAGTAGGAACGAGTTATCGGAAGTTGTCAACTTTAGGAAGCAAAACTATAGTAGTCATATTGTTAAAAGATACAAACAATTTATATACTGATAGTGACATCAATAGTTGGCCATTCCACTAATTGTCGATACGAGTTAAAACTGTTATACATCTGAAAATAAATACAGAACTACGCTCAAACATCCCTAACAGCAAATCGTCTCTGTTACAGGCGATTTTATAACTATACATAGAAGACACCCCAGATAAGATTATTTTTGAGATAGATTTTTTTAAATAGCTTGAATCTACGTCATTCTAAAGTCACCGGTGAAAATCTCCCCTTCTATAAATTTGAAAGCAAAAGTTACTCGTCTAAGCATAACCAAGGATGTACGCTCAGCTGAAAGTGAAATAATAATACCCATATACTAGAAAGAATAGCAAATAAAAAAGTGTATGACTGGTAGAAGGAATAGACTATAAGCAACCATAAAATCTTAACAGAAAAAACCGATCTTACGATCGGGAATATCGTATTTGTTCAAATTATTAATGATAATCCAGAAATAAATATGTTGTAACTACATAATGTACAAATTATCGAAATATTCAACCGATACCGAAACTCTCAAGAGGTCATTCGATAACGGAGTTAACATTGTTACTAATATGGTAAGGCAAGGAGTTATTAAAGCATCGTTTAATAAATTCTTTGTTCATTAACATCGTCAAGTTAGTTAATATAAAAAACTGGTCAATGCGATTTTGCGTCGACTACAGTTAGCGAAATGCAATAAATAAAGAGATAAATAATATGTTATGTATGAATTTTGGTGGCTTTCTATGCTAAATATGAATAGCACTTTTTGAAAAGTCGGAATAAAGCCCAACAGCGAAAGAAAAACTGCAATCACAATAGGGTTCCGGCTATATAAATTTACTGCAATTTTGCTTACAGTATACAGCACTTCAACCACGTTTGAGCGACTTATAGAAATTACATTACAAGGACTCACTTGACATACATTCTTAGGGTACTATGTTTGAGTAGTATTTAGATAATCTCGAAAAAGGATTTCAAAAGTTACAAAATATTAATCTAAACCCCATGATGTGGTTAGATTATATAGTGTCAAGAGATGACACAATGGTCGATACAAATAAAACCAGAGCAGTATAATAGTGGACCCCATACCAAGGAATAAGCATAAAGGTTGTAATTGCTTCGATCTATGTACGCATTGCAGATGGCTTGTCTTAAAATTTACTAACATCATATTAAGTTGACCGAGCAACATATCTGGTTAGATAATGTTCAAAAAACTATTTGTCAATTAGAAAAATATTGATAAAGCACCGATTTTGGGCTACCTCCAAACGATAGGTAAAATTCCATAGTACACCAAAATAAGCAATAATTATTGACAGGTGTACTCTTTCAGATATAGGATGTACAATCACATAATCGTCTACTTAAGCAAACTTTAGCCAAAAACCAAACGGAATTATTGCGCAACAGAGAGAGAATGATTAGCTATGGTAAAAGTTAATGCATATATTTATAAGTATCTCTATGAACAAAATATTACACTCAGACAGACCATGCTGCCTAGAATGCCAATTTGCAAAGTGGTCACAAAATGCAATTTTGCCACGTTACACCATGGTGGAACCAGTCATCGCAACTCAGACGCTCTATTGAAGAGGCTATATCCAGAAACCTGTAACCGCCCTTCTTAGAGGATTTAACTTCTAAATGGCGCAAAATAAAAATAACTGATGATTAGTGTTCGTCACAGAAGCTATGTCACAAAAAATAACTTGGCTTTGATTGCTAAAGTGGAAACGTTAAGGAGGGAGATCATTATAAGAATAAATCAGCGTACTCATCTTAATAGTAAAGATTTATTAAGCATGATGAAAATCTTTAAAGATAGGGAACAATTTTCCGGAAAAAAACTTTGGTAAATATCAAAGCAATCAGTCCAGCTCTAAGTAGCGAGATATTGGGCGTTGCAATTCTCAAGTCACTTGCATAATGAGGCATTTTAGGATCAAGAGCACGCCAGAGAAGATTTGAGAAAGGTTCTGTTAGATAAACTGTAAAAAAATAAGAAGAAACAGTGCCGGAATTATGTGCGTCGGTAAATAAAAAGCGAAGAGCAATAGGGCAATACTATCTAGGTAAACCAGTAAATAAAAATGGAAAATGAAAGATATTAATATTAAAGGATATATTTTTGTTAATATGTAAAAGGTAAGTATTACATAATGCTAAAATAAAAGAAATTAAAAGAAAACCTGTTTGAGATAAAACCAAATTTTTGTTTTGTTTTAAAGCACAATTAATTATGTTATGTTCTTAATAACACTTTGTCTAATTAGCCACTTTGGTTTTGTTTATAAGAGTGAATTCAATGAGCCCAATTTTGAAGACTTTTGTAGTAAATAAAACCCACTTTTATTAATTCTATGTTTAATTTTGTTGCATAAAACATTTGTGGTTTATTTACTATTGATTTAAAATTTCTACAGACAAAGAAAGAATGACCAGTTTCAATAATTATTACCACCATGCGCCATGTATCACAAATTTTTAATTTGTCGCAATTATAATTGTTTTACAACATTATCATGTGCAACCTTTATTTATTAAAGCATTCGGAAGCAGTCGTAACATTTTATTGTAGTCAATAAACTACTTTAAAAGCAAAAGCCTTTGACTGATCAATTTGAACTTTGTAATCTGTCTAGAGGACTTTTAGTGAATTTTTTGACTGATTGTACTTATAAATAACTTGCCAGAAGTGACTATTTATTTACACAAAACTAAAGTAGATTTAACTTATGTACATAACATAACAACAATAGATGGTCTGATATAATAACTGTACTTAAATTATATATTTACAGTCCAGAAGTGTTAAACCAAAACGTTTATTATCGTCATCAAACAAACATTCAGCAAGTCAACGTAATTTACACTAATCCTGGCGCTATATCTAATACTAAATTCACATGTTGTTCCATTATCAGTCTCTATTACGAAATTAGTGACAATAACATTTTTCGGTACGTATGAAGAAGAGTTAATTAAGGTTATTATAACATTTTACTAAAATTTCTGTAATGTTAATGCTTCAGTTGCAGGCTCCACAAGAGTTCCTCATAAAACCACACTAGTTTAATTATAATAAGAAGATCTTGTTTTTTATTGATAGCTGTAAATGCCTTCCTAGAAGGTAGTACATGTTACGAAATTGTAAATCAAGTTGTTTTTCCTTTCATATATATTTTCCTAGTTTAATCTATATCTAGGTAAACAATTTTCCCTTCTTATTACGAAAAATGTAAGAACTGAGTTTAAACTATTTATGTTTTGTACGCCATGTTTTAAAGCCAGATCTGTGATTAATATAAGTATTTTTAAAGAAGATGGGATGCTACAGCTACAATGTAAATGTAGTCGTGTCACCATCACTGCCCCGAGGATCTATTAAAATAAAAGGTAGATATCAAGTAGTAATTTATTTTTAATTATGTAAAGAAATATAGGAAGCTTTGTCAAAATCTTAAATTACATATATACTACTTTGATTATCCCAGCTAGAGATTATCCAAAGATAAATCCAGACAAGAAATCAAGACAAAATCTGCTTTGAGGTAATTTATGTTAACATATTTTACTATACTATAGAGTAAGTGACCAATTGTATTCAAAACTGTCGCTTAGCATGTGAACTCACTCTCAACAAGACATTTACATGATAGTTAATCCAGAATTCTATATTTAGTTTATTAGAATTATAGTCGCCACCTGATATAAATCGAGTTTCTAATGAAACGGAACATTTTCAAAGTTATCTTCTTTTTATAATTTGCAGAGTTATTGAGGCTGCAATTAACCCATTGAACATAATTGGTTTTTTAATTGTTAACGCTGAGGCGTGGGAAGTTGCCTGTGCATTTTACACATCCCGATGTTCAACTTCAAAAATTTCTAGTGTGGCAAAAAAGTTGGAAGTTTACACTTTAGGTGGAGTAGTTTGAATTTGATGATTGAGTGAAGTAGATTGTCAATTTTGTGCACTTCTTTATTATTATCTGCTGCCTTGAGTTTAACAAAAAGTAATAGCAATTATATATTTGTTTTTGTTTATATAATGTTGGAGATATAAATAATTAATTATGTGTCTATGTTTCAGTAACTCCACATATAATTTTTTAAGTCGGAGGATGAATATAAATGTCTGAGAACTACTTTAGAACTATGTTCCTACTTTAATTTATAAGTAGGAAATTTGGTGTTCTTTTCAGGTATATCCCTAATTATGATTCTGTAGTTATATTTTAACTAGTATATATAATAATTTTAGTGAATCAAACCGATTTGATACCAAATATAAAGATAAGTGTGTTATTCAGATGTACACTGTTGGGATCTTCATTTGCGAATAGAAGGTGTAAATTTGACGTAGTAACAAAAGTACTTAATTAGTAGTCTAAAGTTCCTTTATTGGCTTTTTTCTAGAACGTTTTGGTTTTGTACAAAATTTTATTCAATTCTTTAGTTCGCTGTTGAATTTATGAGAGCTCACACATATGCAAAATATTTTTATCACTCCTTTTTCTTCGGGTACCATCTCCATTACTGAAGGGTGGTAACAATTTCGACATATTTAATGCGGTCTTGAGTAGAGCGAATTAGATAAAGTATTTATGTTCGTCCAATCACGGATATTTTTCAACCACAAATGTTGTCTGCGCCCAGGACCACGTTTTCCTTCAATATTTCCTTCTACTATAAGTTTTAGAATGTTGTATTTTGAGCTTCGGTATACGTGGCCAAGGTATGCCGTTTTCTACATTTTATTGTTGTTAATAGTTCCCTTTCTAGCCCCATCCGTCTAAGAACTTCTTCGTTTGATACATGCTCAATCCATGGGATTTTTAGTAACCTTCTGAAAATCCACATTTCGAAAGCTTCTATTATATTCATGTTGTTAACTTTTAGCGTCCATGTCTCCGCTCCATATAACAAAACTGAATGTACATATGCCTTTACAAAACGGTATCTTGTTTTTAAGTCCAAGGTTGTGTTGCACAGTAGGTTCCTCATTTTTATAAGTACTGCTCTAGCTTGTTCTATGCGTGATCGTATTTCTGTATCAGGATCGACATTTTCCGTAATCCAACTTCCAAGATATTTGAACTTGTTGACGTTTTCAATTGTGGAACCGTATGGTTTTGTTCTTGACACATTGATTTTCATACCTAGTTGGTCTCCCACTGTATCGTCTACATAGCGGATGTTGCTTATTGTTCTGCCGTTTATTTTTATTCCATCTTAACGTCAGTCAGTGCTTCATCAAAAATATGCTCAAAATAAATGTTAAATAACATTCGTGATATTACACAACATTGTCGTACATCTTTCTCTATAGGCACTAAATCTGTTTGTCCTACTCTTATTGATGCTTTCTGATTCCAGTAAAGACTTCTGATAAATTGTATGTCTTGTTTGTCTAATCCTTTTTTCTGTAGTAATGTAATTAGAACGTTATGATTAATTCGATCAAACGCCTTTTCGTAATCTATGAAACAGGCATAGACGTCTTTTCTCATATTTTGGCATGTTTGAAAGAGTATCGATACGCTGGCTAAGCTTCCCTCGTTCCTAGGCCTTCGCGAAATCCAAATTGCATATCGCTCATACCTGTCTTGCATTTATGATGGATACTGGCTTGTATTATTTTAATTAGAATTTTTAGCACTTTGCTCATTATGCTTATTAGTCTGAATTCGTTACATCTTTTGACGTTTGACTTTTTAGAAAGGGGAATAAACGTTGAAGCCAACCAGTCTTTTGGGATATCACCTGTCTTGTATACTTGCCGTATTAATTGGAGCAGTAGATCTAATTTTTGTTCTTCTAGAAGTTTTAAGGTTTCTACGTGAACCTCGTCGGGTTCGGCTGCTTTCCTGTTTTTACTGCGTTTAAGTGCTTTTTCTATCTCTGTTTTTAAAATCTGCGGGGCCTGCTCGTATTCTTTATTTTATTTTATGTTTTTGGTGTGTCGCTACTAAATGCTGTTTGTTTGCATGTTTGCCATTTCTGTAGAACCTCCTTTTCATTTGTTAATAATTGGTTGTCCTTATTTATTATGCTTAACATCGGTTGGTTTCTCTTCGAGTATGTCATTTCTTTTATTTTCTTATTTTTTTATTTTCCGTGGCTATCATGTTTTCTTGTAGTAATTCTATTTCCTCACATTTTTCCTTCATGCACTCATTCTTTGCTGTTCTTATTTTTTTCTATTTCTCGGTTTACTTCTTGTATTTGTCACCATTTTTATTCTTATATGGTTTTCGTGTGTCCATCAATAAAAGAATTTCTTCATCTACAGTTTCTTTTTCTATTTTATTAGTCTTCTTCTTCTTCTTCTTCTTCTTCATCAGCTTTTCTCGGTCCACTCCTGGACATAAGCCTCCCCTTTCGGGGAGTTTTTGGACATAACTCACCACGCTGGCCAGACGGGTTGGTAAGTATTAGTGACAGCCGTCTACTTTGGATACAGACGCTGTTTGCAGCCGCCCACTTTGGGTCAGATGCTGTTAGTTCACCATATCTGATTACCCTCACTTGGTTTAGCCTGTGGGTCAACACAGTGTACCAGGGTGTGCCGCTTGGAGCCATCAAGTGAGAGTTGGATGTCTCGTGAAGACTAGTTATCCGAACCTCCGCCCGTCTATAACGTTTGCAGTGACCGTTCGAAATAAAAGGTACTACTTCTCCGACACATCCCTACACCCCTATTTTATTATTATTTTATTAGTAGCGTGTTTAATTTGTTTTTAGGCTTTTCCTACATCTGTACTATAGTACCGAGTATACGCTTCATACACTTTATTTTTGCAAATTTTTCATTTATTTTTCCTCTTGCTTGAATTTGTGTGTTCTCATTTTTAAATTTGGTCATGTCGACATTTTTAAATTATCTTTTTTGACCTTTTTAAATTGTAATCTAACCTCTCTACTATCTGAACTTATGTCGGTTTGTGAGTATGTTTTTACCCCTTTTATTCCGTTTTCAAACTTAAAGTTTATTAGGATTTCTGGTAATATTATCTGGGGTGTGCTATGAAGACTGCCAAGTATATATGTATATATATATATATATATATATATATATATATATATATATATATATATATATATCTTTCTGGAAATTGGAACCATATATTTGTAATCGCAAGTTTTTCGTTTTGCTAGAACTGTTCTAACCTATATCCCCTGCTGTTGCGCTGCCCAAAACCGTATTTTCCGACCACTTTATCTACTTCTTCTCCACCCACTTTCGTATTGAAGTCTCCCATAATTATAGTGACTTCGTTAGTTTTAGTATATCCGAGCAGTTCTTTTATTTCTTTGTAAAATGCTTCAATTTCTCGATCGGGTTTTTTGTGTGGAGCACAACACTAAATTATATTGATGTTTGTGGGATAGGTTTTAAGTTGATGAGCATGGTTCTATCCGAAAGAGAAATAAAGGTGGTAATAATTTGGTTTATTTTGTTATCTAGGAGGATGCCTATACCATTTCAGTGCTCTTTTCAATAGTTGCCTGAGTAATAAAGCGTTGTGTTAGTGATTTGACATTTTCCATTTCCTGGCTAGCGCACTTTACTTCAGCACAGGATGCTTAATTTTAGTTTATGCATTTCTTTGACTGCATTGTATAGCTTCCCTGCTATGAATAGACTCCTGACGTTGCAGGTACCAATTTTGGGGGCATTCATTTTACTGTTTTCCACTTTCGGGTGGGTCTCATCTTTGCTCGGGGGTATTCTTCGCACCCCTTGACTATCTAAAGCCTGCTGCTGACCAGGGCACATTGTTTTCTTTTGTATTGCTATGATTGCTTCTTGGAAAAATAAGTGTAATAGTTTCAACTGACTTTCCATACCGCAGTACCACAACCAGTTAGATCTTCATTGATCTCTACCTGTGGATGTTTGATATCAAGCCTTTAGGGTACTTATTTACCATAGCCTTAATCCAGTAATGAAAATAGCTGCTGCCCTGTCTCATTCTAGTTTTGGTCCGCCCCGGGTATTTCATTTCCCCTGTACCACCCTTCTGGAAGGCATTTCCCGGTCCGCCACATGGGAGGCGCCCGATGAAGGACTGGCAACCCCACACGGGATTTTTTTATTACTAATGTGAAGTAAATTATTGGCGTTTGTTGGGATTGTGATATGCTTGTTAAACATATGTATTTCATTTCTTGATTGTAGCCTATTTGCCTTGGAATGCATTGTTGACCTGAGCGCAGCGGCGGAACATAACTTTGAGGTCACAATAGGCCGAATTATCTAATACTAAATTTAAAAACACGTATTTTAATGGTTTAAGTTAAATGTATAATTAAATGAAATAAATATGTGTAACTTATCTTTTGGCTCTAGCAATAGCATAGGTAACAGGCGCCCCTCTTGAATGCGTATTGTGCTATATAACATCTATTTATTAAATGACCAATCATCTCTTTCCCGTTGGTTATCAAAACATAACAATATTTTTTTATGGCCTGACTTTGACAAATATGTTTGGCACAAAAACGTTGTGTGAGAATCTCAGTATTTTAAATTATATAATGAATTTTGAATTAAGTTTATAAAAGCATGTAATGATTAAACAAATACATGAATACATAAAAATATATTTACTTTGATTCGTGTAGCGTTAAGTCTGCCTCAAATAATACTTTTATATGTTTACAAACTTTTGAAAAATAGCTACTAAACTAAAAATAGATTAAAATAAAAAATATAGATTTGTTTACTGTTAACTACAGAAGAGATCTTTTTGTTTGTAAATAAGTTTTAATATCTAACATTAATAAATATTGTGTTTACTCGTAAATATTATAACAGCTATTTATTTGGCAAATGATTCTCGTAACTTGAGCAGTTATTTTATTTAAAATATTTCTGTTACATCTATAATTAACTCATAGTCTAAGCAGACAAAGGTAAGAGCTTTACTACTGAAATAAAAAAAAATTATTTCTGCAATTAAATGCGGCACACAGTTTGATATAAAATTCTAACACAAAAGGCCAAAATAAAAAAATAATAAAATAAAATTGTCGTTTTTCTCATAAAATTTACGGCTCATAAATTAAAGTTAAATATTCGTTGTTCTTACCAATAATTTCATCAGACGAATTGGGTGTTTTTATGATTCACACAGCGGCAACTTTTGTTTTAATACCGATATAAGCTTTAACAATAAAGAAGGATAAATGTTTCTTATTACAAGTTTTTATTATCTTTACTATTTTATGTTTTGTTTTTGACGTTTTTACTTTTTGGTATTTTAAAACTTTTTATTTAGTATTTCATTTAGACCCATTTTCTGTCTTAAAACTTTTATTTGCTCCTTACATTATTTGATTTTTATTGGTTTTTACTTATTTAATTTGTGTTATTTTCTGATCGTATTATTAAAAATTATTTATTTTTGGGGTATTTCGAGCGTTATAATTTTAAATGTTAATAGAAGCAGCAGATACTGATGCTACAACAAAAAAGTCTAATAAATCAGATTCGCAAAATATTGTAATAAAAGAAAAGAAGAAACTTGAAAGACAAAGAAAATAAAGAAAACCCTAAAACAAGCTCCTGAGAATTCGTAAGAATTTTACAGTAAACGGGCAAATTAAGACGATGAAGAAAAAATTGATGTAGATCGATAGAACGTGGAAAATGTAGAAATTTTAAATAAACAATTAGAATTACAAAATACCGTGCAGTTTAAAGGCTGCAAAAAATGATATTAATTATTAGGTAGAAAAATATGGCAGATTATTTTATAGAAACTTTTGTAGTACGAAAAATGCATCTTATTAGCAGTAGCCACTGTACCTGAAGTTACAACCTTTTGAAGTACTAACGTTGGATGTTTTTATACACCAGCGAGTTATTTTAAATCGATGACTTTGGTGTATATCTGAGCAATGCATTTGTAATACTGACTTATAATAATTATTTACAACCCTTCTAGCACCTTTTAAGTTCCTTGATACTTGACATTATGCAACATATATTGGAAAGGGTATCGCCTGCTAGATTATCATCTGTCAAAATATGCTGTAAAATGCACGGCTTTAACGAGTGCAAATGAGGGGCTAGAGGGTTTTAAAGACTTTCTAAACGAGATCAAAAAATATATACTGATTAAGTAAAAACATGAAAAACATATGCTTAAAAAAGTCGTAGGCAGATTTTAAAAGTTATCCCCTATAAGTGTATCTATCTACTTCTTTTTAAAAGATTTAAAGAATATTAGTATCAATATATTTAAAACTAAGCTAAACTACTATTATCTTAGTACTAAATGTAGTATAGAAAGTAATATACAGACGTTTCTTTAATATAATACATATAAATTTCATGTATATTCGCTTTCGTTTATCACGAGAAGACTACCGCTTATGTTATAAATAAATCCAAAATTAATAGCAGACCTTTTTAACTGTAAATAAAACTGTAAAAATCTAAGGCAACACTCTACTTAAATAAAATAAGTAATTTTGTTGCCCATAAGAAAACATGGCCCGTAAAGGTTCCCTTTTACTACAATAAAACTGACTGATTAGTAATAATACCGACAAAAAGCTCCTTAACCATATACGTTTAAATAACTTACATTAAAATTAACTTAATTACATTATAAATCTAAACTAGTAGGTCCTAATATAAACTCAAACGAAATGAAACCAAAGTGCAAAAGAATAGGTGCAATACAACCAGATCTTATCTCTTGTTTGTGCTATATACTATTGAAAATTATTTATCTAGTTAAGACAAATAATTTTTTATGTGGATAACACATTTGGTGATAAACCAAAATCGTATCGCACCATTAACAACAAAAAGTAAACGTACTCAATACTTATATTTTATATATTTACTAATAATTGTATATAAAGCTCAAAGCTGAGCACAAAACAATTATATGAAGACAACTTGATGTGCAATGAAAAAACAAAAATAACTTGAAATGGTAGCGCATTGAGCATTATAGTAATTTTACAAAATATATCAAAGAAAACTACCGATAAGTAGCTACAAACAATCCTGGTTTAGAAACATTGTCATTATAAAAAAAAAACTAAGTACTAACCTTAAAAGAAGTGCACTGATGACATGAAACTGAGTGCAGAGTTAAATCAGACAAAGACGTGTACCTGCCCAAATCAACTTATAGAGCATAAGACGCTGATTACAAGTGTCAAGAGGCTACAGACCGTAGAACTTGAACTATAGAATAGTTTATCTTAGTTGTTTAAAATCCATTAACTGATAAGCGCTTACAATTTAAAAAACAATAATGTGAAATTGTGGAAAATGTGTGTATGACGTGATGTTATTTTGGCGAATAGTAAAACTACAGCTTTAATGGGACGGTCCGGTAATTTTTTGACCAGTCCTATTGCTTGCTTTTTTTATCGGGGCCTTGTCTTTCTTTACTGCTTAGATTGAGATAACATTGGTCAGTCTTTCTTTTATGCTTGATAAGTAAAGATCGTGTGTTCTATGGTCCTATAATTATCATGGACGCATGACAATTTTTTGAAGTATTGGGGAGGGCAAACCTTTAGACCAGCAACCCATGCAGGTACAGTAAGGACACCACTACATTGCGGTTCTTGAACAGCTTTCTAGCAACTGCATATTGTTAGGAAAACATTAGCTTAATTACATTCTACTTTTAACTTTTAGTTAAGTTAATGCAAAGTCTCAACGTTAATTAGATTTGAAGAGCACGTGCTTTTTAGGCTTATAAATCGTTCTTGTAATTAGTTTGAAAATAACTAGTTTATAATAGATTAATCAAAACCAGCAAAGTATGTTCATAGGGTAGATTCGTTATGGATATCCTTTTGTACTAAATATGTTTTATTAATAGTAGCATAAAAAACATGGATTAACTGGAGACTAGTGTATGATCGTTATATTTCTCTTGGCGAAAGAAATTTTTAAGATTTAAGCGGAGAGATACAATTGGAGAGTCAAAAAATCGATTTTTTTGTGTAAAAAGATGGTAAATTTCCCGTAGAATACGGTGGAAGAATCCCAGAATCAAAAATTAAAGTCCTTCTATTTTTTCGAAGTTTTTCGAAGAAGTTTTTCGGAGCGCAGCAGGTATTTTCGAACGCGACGGGGATCCTTTTTCTATTGCATCTTATTTTGGGATACTTATGAAAGGAATTTATATACCTAGGAGGGTTGTATACGTGTGTTACTGGCTAAAGAGAATTACTTTTTCAAAGAGACTGAAGGTCTTTTGTGTGATCCTGGAATCACCGATTAGAAGGTAAACACCATTTTTCGGTAATCAAAACTTTAAACGGGTTTTTCTGAAAATAGCATTTTTAAGATTTGCGGGCACGATAACTCAACAAGTTTTCAACTGATTTTTTTGCAATTCGACTGCAAAATATAAAAATTATTGCAAAAAATTCGAAACTTTATGGTAAATTTTTATTTTTTCCAAAAACTTGAGCTAATTCACGATTTTTTTTTTTTTATTTTCATTGGTTCGTATAAAAATTATATTACTAATTAACATAAATTTTCTTGATAGGCTGTTTCAGATGAAAATTGTGGCCTCCAGAATGCCCGCAAGTCGATGCCTCAGATTTGGATCTGCTGTCTTTGAACGTGTATAAGTCTGCCATTTTGTAATAGAAAAAATACGTTTTTATTCCTTACATATGTATAAAACGGCATGCCAAATTTCGTTAAATATGAATAAAAATTCTTAGTAAAGAAAAGTTTGAAAAATGCTTTGATTTTTGGCCTTCTAATTGTATCTCCCGTTAAGCGGAAGATACAGTTAAATTGACGAAGCCATTTTAATAGACGTGCTGAAAACCTACGAAAAGCAAGGGATTGCAGGAAATATAGAAAATCTACCGTTACATAAAAATAGTGATAGAAAATGTTCTTTGGAAAAGCCAAG
Organism: Sinelater perroti; assembly: GCA_036346155.1. NCBI lineage: Eukaryota > Metazoa > Arthropoda > Insecta > Coleoptera > Elateridae > Sinelater > Sinelater perroti. Next base: position 13,151,694 of record JARFIY010000132.1, read on the forward strand.
ATAATGGGGGTGGTATATGATGTGTAGCAATTAGTCTCTTCTAGACAAAAACGAAATGTACATCACAATGTGTATTAAATTGCAAACGCGTTGCACTTCGCTTTTTGAAAGAGGAGTGTTTGAAAATTTCGAAAAAATTTTACATTTCAGATATTGCAAGACATTGAAAACACCATAGAGTTGACTGGAAGATAGAACCAAAAATGAGAAATTGTTTTAGTGGTCAGATTTAGAATATACTAAGATTTGCTATTAGAAGACTGAACAAAAAATACTAGTAGAGTAATTAATTTTAAGTATGTAGAAAACATTAGCTCGCGCAACTTAAGAAACGTCACAAAAACTAGTCTGGGCCTTACCCTTCCAAGTTGGAGACAGCGGAGACAAACGATACCTGACCAATATGCTTCGTCTTTTACGCTCTGATCCAGAACATCGCGTTACAGCAATTCCAAACACACTATGTAGTGCTGAAATGCAACTTTATATTTATATTTATAAGAGTTTGAACTATAAAGTCCAAACAAATACTTGCGGCTGCAAAGGAACCTATTTGGTTGCCACGACCACGAATTCATAATAGATATTTAAAGTCTATAAGAAAACAATAGAAGATGGTGATATTCTAAAAACATTTTTTTTCTAAATTTGTAGCAAAAGTTGACAAAAAAAGTTTTTTGAACCAGTCAGTGCTGATTGTGAGATTCTAAACAGCCCAAACAGCCTTAAAAATCAAGAAATAGACGTGCAAATGTGCTACACACCTGCTAATGCGCAAAGCTAACCGGAAATGTTTGATAACAAAAGCACAATTTGTAGTCGATGCGCGGAGTTGATATATTAAAAACGTTTAAATTTGTGAAATTGTGGTTTCTGAATGTATCCTTACTGCAAATGATGGAAGATTTTAAAATATTTGCTCAAATAATCTAGAGCATAAGAACAAGGAAAATAAAGTGGAAAAAATAGCGCATAAAAAATCGTGCACAAGTAAGTTTTACCCAGCTCAGTGGAACAGAAGTTAGGAAGTGTTCAAAACTCAAAGAGAAGAACTTATACGTATTGGCTTAGATATTTATATCGCAGAGCACAGTAAAAAAAAAGTATAAAATACAGATAGTAATAGATAGGTTATACATAAACTGACAATTGTAATCTATCACTTGTAAGATACCACAGTCTCAATATAAAAACAGGATACAGTATTACGTGTACATTTTATTAATACAGTCTTGCAGGAAATATTAATGCAGCTGCATTTCTGGTTCTCGTACTGCTACTGTTTATGCTTAGATGATGCCTCTCCCTTGTGTATTATTTGTTTATAATCTTGTTGCAGTAGTAAAAACTTACAAAGGAGAGGCTGAAGTCAAACCCAAAACTGAATATACATGTGACTACATTAGTTTTTATCCTATGTATGATCGATTCTAAAAAAAAGACCCAGATATGCAAGTCAAGCATTTCTACACGTGGTGTATTCTGAATAACGCAAACCGGTCTCTATGAATATATACTTCAGTACAGTAAAAGCCACAAGGGCCTTTAGTGCCTTGCCATTAATACTCTTTTGTAGGTTGAGAGTTTTAGGTAGGCAGTAATTTGAGTTTTGAGCATTTTTTGAGCCTGGTTCTATATATACTATATAGTCCCAGGTTTGTAGCTCAGCCCAGCAACAACCTACGAAGTTTAGTTCAATGACACTTTTGATCATTATCCTATACTTTATAAGTTTGTTTAGGTTTAATGTTTGTTTAACACGACTCTTTACTTTGGTTTTTTATATTTGGCTTTTCAAAAATATTAGCGCAACTGGCGTAAATCTAAGCGCATTTGAATAAAACACTATTTGTTTGCGAAATACTAGATTAATATGATATTCATATTGCAAATAACTTTTATAAATAGACTTGGGGTAACAACCAAAATTGTAAATTTCCTATTATATTAACAAGTATTAGAAAATCTAGAAAGTAGTGTGATTTTAAATTTACCAAACTTTGTAATTCACTTTTTCTTATAAAGCTATAATTTTTGTGATTTCAAGTTATTGTAGAGGTTCAAAATATTATATTGTAGTCAAATTTTCAACTTTTCATTAAAAAATCTTTATATTTGAATTTAAATCTGGAAAAATAAAACAATATTATGTAAAAAATTATGTAGTCAGTAATTTCACCAAATATTAGTAGAAAATGTAATATAAAAAATTTGTGAAATTATGCCACACGAAGTTAGTGCTTGACTTGTAATGAAATTGGGTTTAGTTATAACTGACTAGCAAATATTAGATTAAGTATATTCCTATAAATAAGTATTAAAATGTTGACATTAATCCTAAATAACGCCGTAGGCCGTTGTAAAGTGATAATTTATATCTGAATAAACAAGAAAAATGTATAAAAATGTCTGCAACAGTTTATCTTAATTATTTGCATCTCAGCTTTGTCAATATTACTATTTTTTATTTATATCAGTAAAAGTTTTGCTTGCAATAATTAATAATTTTAAGTACCGCGTTTCACTGATAGTTTTTTCCAATGCTTTCTGAGAATTTTAAATATTTTTGTAAACGACTTATCAAATTTTAAATGAAAATTAAAACACCTTTTAAGATCTTCCATTTTTATTTTATTAAAAATTTTAGGAAAAGTTATTATACGTATTTACTTAGAATTTTGTAGATTGTAAATCAATATTAATAGTGTGTCTTTACAAACGACATTGTATTTACAAATGTGTCCACTAATTTCTCCTAATTAGGACACGTATGTATTTGTAAGCGCACTATTACAAAAGTTCGGTCTTTTTTGAAACGCACGGTATATTTTGGATAAGAATTAAAGTACATTATTAATGTTATATAACTGTGATTACTTTATATTAAAATTCTTTTAAAGTACAAAATTACAAGACTACTAACGTCACCTAGCTACTTTGTTACTGAACTCTGCAATTTTTTACAAAACGTCAGCATCGTTAAAGCAAACAAAATTTCTTTCTTTGATATTTTACAGTCCTTTTACTGTCAGCGCCTGAGGACGACAATTTTTAAGAGCTGTTATGTGCTGCGACACCCACTGGGGTTCTAGAATTATACTAACAAAAGGTCGTAATCTCTTACAATCAATCACACAAAACCACTTCACTTGCCACTCCTCCAGAGTGCCCACTTGCTGGCCGTCAGACTACAATAAACTTCCCGGCTTATTGGATTTCTATATCTCCCATGGTATAGCTACCAATAACGTAATGGTAGCAGCAAGTAATGACCTATCGTCAGATCACTCTCCAGTCATACTAAACTTATGTACCTCTACTATCAAAAAATCACTTAACCACAAACTAGTGTCTACACAAACAAACTGGGAACTTTTTCAACAATACTTGCAAGACAACACAAATCTTAAACTACGAATAAAGACCACCAACGAACTAGACGAAGAGACTAATCATCTCACTAATGTAATCCAAAAGGCTGACTGGGAGCCAACCCCTATCGGAACTGATCATGTAAAACCTACTGATTTCATACCTCTAACGGTTAAGGAACTGATCGCAGAAAAGAGGAGAGCCAGAGGAACGTGGCAGAGGACACATAATTCTGCTGATAAAACTATCTACAATCGTTTAACGCGTAAACTTGATAAACTATTAAGAGAGATACAAAATGATAACTTCACTGAGTATTTAACGAACTTGAAACAAGATTATCACTCAATCTGGAGAGCCACGAACAACCTTAAAAGGCTTCAAGTACCCAAAACACCTATCAGGAGAGCAGATGGAACATGGGCAAGATCTCCAAAAATGAAGCAACCACTTTTGCAGAGCATTTATCCGACGTCTTCACTCCCTTTGAAGCAACGGCAGCCCCTGTAGACAACGCAATCGAAGCATCTCGAGACATCCCGTGTCAAATGTCACTCGCAATAAACCCTTTTACTCCCGCTGAAGTTATATATGAAATTCAAAAACTGAACCAATTTAAGGCGCCAGGTCATGATTTAATAACTGGAAAAATTCTAAAAATGCTGTCCAAGACAAGTGTCCTAACTACGATTTTCAACCGGATGTTAAGTCTCTCATGTTACCCAATCACCTAGAAGTACGCACATATATTGATGATACCCAAACCCGGCAAGGAACCAGAAAGTGTGATTTCGTATCGGCCAATAAGCCTTTTGCCTATAATGAGTAAATTATTTGAAAAACTGTTTCTTAAACGACTTCGCCAAGATACAGACATATTTCAACATCTACCACAACACCAGTTCGGTTTTCGAGAGGGTTATTCAATCACACATCAACGCACAGAATAGTAAATGAAATCTCATCCTCTGTAGAAGAAAAGAAGTATTGCGCCGCTGTGTTCCTGAACGTGTCCCAGGCCTTCGACAAGGTTTGGCACACAGGGCTGCTATATAAACTAAAAGAGTCATTACCGAGCTACTATTACTTGCTCCTTAAGTCATACCTAACAGACCGCTATTACTCTGTCAATTGCGATAACGAACTATCGCCATATTACCCTATCAAATTCGGTGTCCCGCAGGGAAGCGTAATGGGCCTCCTCCTTTACCTTGTCTATACTGCTGACCTGCCTGAAACTGATAGCACTGTGACTGCTACCTTCGCTGACGGCACGGCAATACTTTCCACACATGAAAATGCGGATAGTGCAACTTCTAACCTCCAACAACACCTCAATATAATTAGCACATGGTTAGATAAGTGGCGCATAAAAGTTAATCAATCAAAGTCAGCCCAAATAAAATTTACTATGAAAACCAATATTTGCCCGCCTGTGAGCATTAACAATGCTCCAGTACTGGTAAAAACCGACGTAAAATACTTGGGACTACATATTGATCAACGGCTCACGTGGAACAAACACATACAAACTAAGCGCAAACAATTAAACCTCAAATACCGTGAAATGTACTGGCTCCTTGATAGACATTCAAAGTTATCGATCCGAAATAAGCTGCTACTCTAGAAAACGATGCTGAAACCAATTTGGACATTTGGTATACAACTTTGGGGATGTGCTAAACCGACCAGAATAAAAACACTGCAACAATTTCAGTCAAAAACCCTCCGCGCAATTGTTGATGCGCCCTGGTTTGTAACCAACCTAACAATCCACCAAGACCTAGACGTCCCATTCGTTGTCGATGAAATTAAAAGATATGCAATGAATTACCACCAGAAGTTAGATGGGCACAGCAATCCACTAATTCACCAGCTTTCCACTTATCATCAATATGAAGACTGAAGAAAACATGGCCTGAAGACCTCACCAACCTCCCGTAAATGGTGCTCCTAGGGAGTGTCATCAATGGATGACTTCTCCTTTCACTGCCTCCTCTAGCATCACATTTGCTAAATACTTTTGTTAAGTAGATTGTAAATTAACATTATTGTCAATAAAACAAAATATGCTGCGATACCAAAACGTTTTTTAAATTGTCTGTTTATGTAACTTCAGCTTGAGTATAGCTTTAGCTTTAAAAGTGGGTGTTTTTAGAAAATGTAATGCTTTGTGACTGTTTTATATTTAATTAGTGCGTTTTAAAACTAGTCACTTGAATTATGGCGTTTGGTAAAATAAAAAAAAAAAATATTTAAGTTTTATGAAATTAATATCTTGGAAAAGCATGTATACACTTAAGGATAAAAAAGTTTATAATACTATAACTGAAATATAATGACGCAGCAGCAATAAACAAAGTAAATTTAGTATAGTATTTTAGGCGATTTTTGATCGCATATGCTAAGTACACGAAAGGATAAAAGTGAGCCCTTAGATTATCAGGGATTGCCTAATATCATTCCGCCAAACAATTGCAAGACAATATAGAAATATATCAAATTTTATTAATTAGAGAAAAATTGAAATAAAATTAAATTTAAAAGTTGCATCGATTTAGGAGCCAAGATCCGACAGGTCGACCAGTCTCTTACTCCTATCGAGGTACAATAAGGCAATCATATATAGGAAAAATCGAAATCAAGTACTCAACTAAACAGAGTCCGACTCAAAATTTTTAATATATATAAAACACACCAACCTCTACAAATAAAAACAAGATGGTAGATATTTTGAAGGAGATTACGGACAAATTAATCAAGTTGGTAAATAATGGTAGAAAAACTAAAGAAATAAAAATGAGAATAGAACGAACGATAGATAAAATGTAATCAGAATTAACAAACTTTAAAAATAAAAACTAAGGCAGGAAGCGAGAGAACGAATAATTGAAAGAAAAAATCCACATGAAAGACAAGAAAACAAAACTATAAAAAGAGAATAAAAAAAACTTAATAATTTTTGGCATAAACAAAACCGAAAACAAGATACTAGAAAATCAGCAGTGTAAGATAAAAGAAGTACTAAATAAAATAGAAGTTGATATTACGCCAAGAACAGCCATAGAGGGTATTATAAGTTTGGGAAAGAAGGAGGACAAAAAAGATAGTCTAATAATAATAAAATTAATAAAAATGAATAAAAAAGCTGAAATACCGAAGTTAATTAAATCTGAAAATGCAAATTTGAGAATAAGTGGGAATTATACTAAAGAAATAGAGTCCGAAATCGGTAATTTGAAACACACCTTGGCTTAATATAATGACCATCTTCTGACAAAATCGTTGATCATTTTGCAGCATAACTATGACTCAATTTTTTAAATAATTTTTACTTTTAATTTAGGAATAATTCATATGTTTACGAATTCTAAGAAGAAAAAAAAACGCACAGAAATTACAAAATGTTAGAGGCAAATACAATCGCTAATTTTATCCTTAAATTTTTGTTCCAACAAATGACTTTAGTTCTTGGGATAGCTAAAATTTGAATTAGTACAGATACCGATCCTTTGTTAGAATTCGCTGCATGTTGCTTTTTGAAATGTTCACTTATAGTAACAGACGGTGTACTGAGATTTGTTGACACTCCGTCACTATTGTTTGGAGCAGCAATGTTTTTAGCTGAACAACCGGTACGAGCCCGGTCTGTTTTTTTGTTGCCTGCAACAGAACCTATTTGTTCAATTTGTTATGCAATGTAATTTGTGCACATTCTTTATGGTTGTAATGAATTTGAACAATCGTCACTCACTCATCAGTTGAATTGCACTCTACATTGAGTAAGTGCAATGTGTATGTTACAAAATGTCATTAAGCAGAATGCTGTCGCATTGCAAAAAATTCGCGCAATTTAAATCCCACATATCTGTTGGGACACTTTTTTTTAGAGGACTAAACAGGGCAATAAGTATGTACCGGAATTAAAATAACTAATGTTTCCGCCCAATATTTGTTAGATGGTTCTAATTGTATTTTGAATGAAGTAAATGTAGAAATGAAAAAATATTTAACAGCATATTTTCAATTGTCACTACTGATTAAACTCTTTTCATCTCAAAAAAATTAAAAAAAATTAAACATTTGATTAGAAAAGCTCTAGGTCATGATGTTATAATCAAAAAATTACTGAAAGAACTCCCAATAAAAGCTATTACATTGTAAACTATTTTATTTAACGCAATATTTTTATTAACGTACTGTCCCTCGCAGCTCAAATGTGTGCCAACTTTTTTGATATTAAAACCAAGAAAACTACCAAATAATTTGTTATATGTCCATCAGCAAACTTACAGTTAGCTCTAAATTAATTGTTAGAAAAGTTTTTTGAAAGAGTTAATTCCACAACACCGCTTTGATTACAGACGCGAAAAGTTTACCGTTTTACAATTTTATATGTTAACAGGTATAAGAAACAAATCAATGAAGAAAAAAAAATATTGCTATGCAGTATTTTTGATGTTTAAAAGGATTTTTATAAAGCCTGGTTTCAAGAGTTATTACGCAAAATTCAAATTTTTTTTCTCAATTCTTAAGACTATTATTTCCGAGTAAAATTCAGTTCCAAAGCACTGGAAATTGAGAAAATTAACTCTGGTGTTTCACAAGGCAGTGTTCTTGGCCTCTTTTCTAGTTACACTTTTAATATTACCCCATCAACGACACTGTTAGGAACAGTTGCGGATGATTCTGTTGTCTTTTCTTAACACGGAGACTCTCAAGTAGCTAGTCGTTATGTCCAGGACCTTATCAATTCATCTATAACTTTCTGAAAAATGGCGTATGAGGTAAAATAAATCTAAATCCATGAAAGCTTATGTATAAAAATACAACAGCCTAAAAATATATATTCATTTACAGGTATGTTTTCGGCTAGAAAATAAAGTTTTACTATCAAGAGAATTATTAAATTTATATAGACGAACGAAATTGAACTGTAAAAGGTGGTCTAGTACCTAAATATCAAAATTCTGTAAAGATTCACTCAAAAACCTTAACTTATTTAACAGATTCACTTGCACAAAAATATAAGATGATTCTAATTGAATATTACGATTTATACTGCCCTGTTTACTTTCTGTGTACCTTAAAGTTTCCATTTAGACAGGTGGTATCTAAACACATGGTAAAGTTATCATATACTGTACAGCAATCTATCAATACCATTTAAGTTTATTACAAAATCAGGCGATCAGTTACGATTACAGGAAGGAAACTTTAACTTATTAATTAAATACAACAAAATGCTACGTGAACGTAAAATTTATGATGTAGTGGAATAGTTTGTTTATTTGTTGACAAAGAAAGTGTTAGTTATCAACGCAACAGTCGCTGGTATGACGAAGTTGCTCGAATAAGTGATAGTATGCATGAAGAACCAAGTGCGTCAATTCGTCGCCGGATGCAGCAATTTCATTCTTCATACTTCAATAAAGTATTTTCATTTACAGGTCTATAAAATTTTATTTATTCAATACCTTAAAGGAGCAAATGGCCAGGAATACCGTACGTTTGGAAACTGGGTTTTAGAGAACACAGTTGATGCTGATCTTTGCGAAAAAAAAGTTCATATTAAGCGACGAAGTTCATTTTATTTAAACGGTTTTGTAAATCGTCAAAATTGTAGCACTTAGTTTTACCAAAATGTGACATATCACACACTACGTGGAGCACTCACTTTACTTCAAACCAAATATCCTAGTGGTATTATCTTGCAGAAGGATGGCATCGATTAGCCACAGGTTTTTTCCCGTGAGACTATTTGAAGGAAAAAATTTAGACCAACAAACCTGCTAGGATTCCAGAGCTAACAGAGAACATTAGACGTCTAATACTAAAATAGAGTCGCATTTATAAGAAGGCATCATGAAAAACTTCCCTGAATGGAGGGAGGGGGAGGGCAATTTGACCGACATCATATTTTATACGTAACGGCCAAGTCTATATTTTACACTTATAGCAACAAAATTCAGATTGTTCGAATATTTCTCTCTCTCTCTCTCTCTCCCTCTCTCTCTCTCTTTCTCTCTCTATCTCTCTCTCTCTCTCTCTCTCTCTTTCTCTGTATATATATATATTTAACTTTCAATAACAAGTTAGAAGTTGTTTGATTCCAAATGACCAAGATACAATGAGTTAAAAATGGTTAATTAGATTTACTGTAAGGGTGAGATTTAGTAAAGATTGAGTGAGCGCAGGTCCAATCAATAAAACACAAAGGATTAGGCGAAAGTTACTACTTGCCTAGACATAAAATCTCTCGCGATTAGAGAGGAAAGCCGGGGCAAGAGTAGGATTTATTTGTAGTAAAACTTAAGCTAACTACAATTCATTCAATGAACAATAGTAAACGACTATACAAATCATCGTCTCGCAACGCCGCTAGTGGCGCGAACGCAATTACGCAAGCCGCAAGGTAGCTTTCCGCACGCAATGAGAGGTCTCTACCTGGGCGTGTATATGCGCCGTCCCGTTCCGCCCCCACGGACACCGCTCCACAGTGAGGGTGACCAGCTAAGCAACCTGCCCCCACGGACACCGCTCCCCTGTGAGGATGACCAGCTAGGCGGACGAGTCCTTGCCCCACAGGGCTCCATGGAAGGGCCACGGCACTCCGTGCTTCCTTCCCCAGAGTCACCCACACCGCCCTTACAACACAATAGGACGCATACGCAACAAACATACATATTTTGTACTGAGCTGTGTCCTTGTCCCGCAGGCTCGGGCAATACAGGGCTGCCGCAAAGCTCTACGCCGCAGAAGGGCCACGGCACTCGGTGGCTCCTTCCCCAAGGCACACATACTGCCCTTACAACACAAGAGGACGCATACACATCAATCATCACCATTCCACACTGAGCTGTTTCCCTGTCACGCAGTCCTCTTTCCCTTGAAAGCAGCGTACTGGCGCTAACGTCTGGAAGGCTCAACGGACTCGAATCAAGTCTTTGCGCTGAATGTAGCGCGGCGCCACACGCGAGCGCGTGCACCCCATTCTCGCTAAGGCCCAGTGGCCCGAGAGAGGGGTCCAGCGTCTCCGATACAGCGGCGGCACCAAGTTAAGTATCTTTTGTAAAGGCGCACGGGCGCCCGGTAGTAAAGCCCGAACAGAAGTATTGGTAGAAAGTCCACATTGTAATCTCTTTATTTCAAGCCATTCTTTCTACCAATAAAAACACATGTGTAGTAATACTTCCGTCAAGATTTTGTAGATTCCAGCGGGAAATTATTGCATTCTGATAAATCTAATTATGATCTATAAGATGTCCTAATAGAACACAACTTTGCATGACAAATTAGCATCGCCCTTTTTATACAGTTTAAAAGTTTATGTATTAATATTGTATAGCATTTTTCAGTAATTCTGACATCCTGCTCAAAGTAGTCGATCACCAAAATTTATTTAGCTTTTCAGGAAGGACACCCATGACCTTCCTTGCAGAAAACTAGACTCAAAATCTACGAGCAGGTAAAAATCTAAAATATCACTCTTCTGTTTTTTTTTTGTTTATACTAGAATTGATTTAGTTAACTTGCCTTTCATTTATTTTATTTTCTTGTAATACAATCAAAAACATTTTTAAAATTTGAATTAAATACAAATAATTTTGCAGTAGAAAAAAGAATTCTAAAACATTTTTGTTTAGGTGCCAATATTCGGAGCACCCATCTTGTTCATACTTTATACGGCTCTAAACAGTCACTTAATGTTGTTCCATTTGTACGACTAGATAGGTTTATTCTCAACTACCTTCTGAATAGTCGAACAATTTTTGTCTTTTCTGTTGCTTACAAGATTTTTCACCTTGTTACAAAAATGGCTAGACCAACATTTTATACATATGCGTTGTTCTAAAATCCATCCATTAATTTTATATTATTTAGTATTTAGTAAGGATTGTTCTTAGGTATTTCAGCTGTATCTTTATAGGTTTGTTTTTATTAAATCTTTTCTTTTACATATTTAAATATTTCGCGTAGCTGACTCTCTTCGAACTTTATAAAATTGTCGAGAGCATTATTTTAAAGCTGAATAATACTAAAAAAGCGAGCTGTAGGAGCGTAGTGGATAGGTCGCTAGCCTAAGAAATCTAGAGTTGCGGGAATTTTTATGACCCAGCTCGACTCAGTGTGGAGAGGGTTGTAAACAACAAAGGAAATGTCATGGTGCTGCACTTATTTTAGAAAGGCCTGAATCTGACCACCGAAAATTATATAAATGTGGTGGAGATACTTGTCAAACAGAGAAGATAGTAGTCCCACGACTTTTGTCAACTATCCATTCCCTACTGCAATCCATTTGACTACCACATGCGGGGCGTGGTCGAGGCGTAGGTTAATGAGAAGCATCGTAACACCAAGGACAGCTTAAGAACCTCAATCATGCAAGTAATTACACATATGGACAAGAGAAAAGTTGTGTTGGTCTACACTAGGCTTATGTCCCGGCTCTAGAAGGTCGTGCTTATCTGTGAGGATTACATTGAATAATATAATTCTCAGTACTATTTACTTTAATTATGCTAACTTTCATAGAAATAATTTTAATTTCTCTAGCATTTTAATATTATTTGCATTATTTATTTATTTGTCAGATTTACCTCGACAACTCTGTATACCCTAAATTCGTATGTATCAGAAAGAATAGTTATGCTATATATTTTCCATGTTGTAATATATATTTCATCAGTTTATATCAAGCACCTTAATTGATTTTTAGCGTACCCAGCTTTTAAGCTGGAGACCAGCTTTACTTTTGCCATGTCCATCGTCTGTCACGTCTTTTAAATTTTAATCAAGGCAGCTTCTATTTCTGACATCTATCAAGCTTTATAATTTTTGATCTGTGATAGATAGAGACATAACGTTTTCAGTATTCAACCAAGGACCGTAAGTCAAGTCCAGACGCCAAAAATCAGTCTGATCGGAAAATCTCGAGACCGGTTTGACCGGAAGTGACCGCAAATTTTTTGGTTCCGGCCGCTAAATCTTTGCCGCTAATCACTTTTATTTGAATTAATTCACTGTCATTCGTTTCAATAAAATTTCGTTAAACCCTATAGTTTAGTTTCATGCATAGGGTCCGCTCTGCATTACCTGCAAAGCAAATTTTCGCTTGTTTAATAATGTTTTCAGTAAAAGTTAAAAGAATTATTTTAGTTTTAAGCTTAAATTTTAAAACTAATTACAAAAAAGGTTTGACCATTAAAACGACCTAGGTAGTTATTTAAAACCGCTAAACGCTAAACTTCTGGCGGCATATTATTACGTAAATAGAAATATTCTTTTGCAGTTCGTCTAACTAATCCGCTTTGTTATTAAAACTCAAGAAAGAAAACATCGTTTTCTAATGAAACAAACCATTTAAGTGAAATAAAATGCGCGGAACTTTTTGCAGCAACATTTCCGCCCTGTCGACGCTAAACACCGACAGAAATGGAACCAAGCCTGCCAAACTTTATGTTGAGAATTCGTGAAATGCAAATGTTATATCTAACATGTTAATGAAGTTCATGTTACATGCCTTTACCAGAGATAGGTTCGTGCCTTAATTATGCAAGCATGAGTAGATCAACAGAAAAATATTTAAATATGCAGCCGTATATCTACTCAAAGCTGCATATTCCTTGAATAAGTATTTCAATTTGCACCTGAGATATGTTATATAAATTACAACAGCTATATACGACTCTAACAAAAACATACAAGTAATAAAAGTATAAAAAATATACTAAAAGTTTATAAACTTAATATCATCATATATATTTTTTTTAATATATGATTTAATTAGCAATCAGAATTACAAGTCATTCTATAAGCTAATATTCTGTTTTTTAATTACTAGGGTAGTCGTGGTTGGTGTGAAGAAGACTTCTCCAGTGAGTTGTCCTCGCTATTCCTGCTTCAGATCTGCTGGCCAGTTTCGTTTCAGTCTTCTACCATTTTGCGCATCAAGCAGTGGGTGCAACAGGGGGTTGACGTGGGTTTCCAGTTTGTTGTGATGTCTTGTACTTTCTTCTTTTATGGCGTCCCTCACGTAAGGAATTTTTAGATCATTGTGAATCGTCAGATTGGAGACGTACCATGGTGCGTTTGTGATCATACAAAAGTATTTTTGATTGGCACCTTTGAATTTTGTTTAAGTTAGATTTACTCGCACATCCCCATTGTTCTGCTCCATAAATCCATATTGGTTTAATTACAGTCTTGTAGAGTAACAGCGTGAGCTTAGATTTTCGTCCAATTAGCCATTGGAGTTCTTTCATCCTCAAGTCAATCTGTTTACGTTTCTTATCTACGTGTTCTTTCCACGTCAATCTGTTGTCCAGGTGTATTCTAAATATCTTGCACTTGTAGATTGCGGTATTGGTATATTGTTAAAATATAATGGTGGGCATAACCCTTTTCGTAGTGTAAAATTTACTTGCACAGATTTTGTCTCATTAATTTTGATTTTCCATTTACGAGTCCATGTCTTTATTTGGTCTAGGTGATTTTGTAGAGTGGTCGATGCTATGAGTGGGTCAATGGCAGTTGAGAGAATGACAGTGTCATCGGCAAACGTACCCATTGTTGTGTTTTCATTGGTGGGAAGATCGGCTGTGTAGAGCACATAGAGCAGGGGTCCCAAGACGCTGCCTTGGGGCACTCCAGATTTAATTGGACGTTGGACCGACACCTTGTCATTGACTTTGATGAAAAATTCTCTACTACTTAGGTAAGATTTTATCAGTTTGAAGTAGGTGATGGGTAGAAGTTCTTTGATCTTATATAGTAATCCAGTATGCCATACCTTATCAAAGGCTTTACTGACATCTAGAAAAACCGATAGACAGTATTTCTTTTGGTCTAATGCTTGATTTATTTGGTGACTGATTCGATGCACTTGCTGTATAGTGAAATGGTTATTGCGGAAGCCAAACTGATGCATAGGTATCCAATCTTCTGTCATTGGGTCAGATTTTATTCTTTGCAGGAGGAGTCGTTCTAGTAATTTTGAGATAATTGGTAACAGATTTATAGGACGGTACGATGATACGTCGTTCGGTTCTTTATCTGGTTTAAGGATTAGTATTATTTCGGCAATTTTTAATTGTTTTGGCCAGTAGTTTAGTCTTGCGATAGGATTGAAAATGTAGGTAAGTAAAACTAACCCTTTCCTTGGCATCTCCTTTAACATTTTTGTAGTCACTTTATCTATTCCTGGAGCTTTTCGAGGATTTAATAAACTGATTTCCTTCTCAATCACTTTCGGAGTAAAGGATTTGATCTTTGGTATGTTGATAGGGATCTCGGATAAATGTCTGTCTATAGCATTGTCTGTAAGGTCATCATTAGGCGTAAATACTTCGGCAAAGTAGTCTGCAAATAGGACGGCCTTTTCCTTATCACTTCTAGCCCACTGTTGATATGCTATTGCAGTGCTACGGAGGGGAGGTATTGGCGCCTTAGGTTTTTTTTTATGTTTTATAGGTTTCCATAAGGAATTGTCGTATCTGTTGAGATCGGTAACATAATCATGGAATGACTTTTCTCTCATTTCTTTTAGTTGATGCTGCAGTTGGTTATTTAATCTATTTAGTACAGTTTTATCTGCTGGTGCATGGGTACAGTGCCACTTTGCCCTGGCTCTTCTTTTTTCTGCTATAAGCCTCTTAATGACCGTAGGTATTGTATACTTGTGATTTTGGAATTCTGTGTGAGGAGTGGCATGTTGAGCGGTCTGTTTGAGGATGTTTATTAAGGTGGTTAGGACGGTGTCAATTTCCTCTGGAGTTTTCAGACTTACACTCAATTTTATGTCTTCTTGTATCTTGTTCCTGTAATGTTCCCAATTTGTGTTTTTGTTATGAAGTCTGGGCGTTGGTTTTTTATGAATAGCATATTGACTGATTGTTGCAATTACCGGCGAGTGATCAGAGGAGAGGTCGTAGCATGGTGTTACCTTCATATACGCTTGTGAGATCCCATTGGTTACATAAAAGTCCAAAAGATCTGGGATCTTATTGGGGTCTGGCGGCCAATAGGTTGGTGTACCGGTTGAAAGGAAGGAGTAATTATTTTCCTGTATGAGATTAGCCAACTGGCTGCCTTTTGTTGTGATTATTCGAGATCCCCACAACGTATGCTTACTATTATAGTCTCCACCTGCAACAAATCTATGCCCTAGTGTCTGGAAGAATTCCTTGAAATTTTCTTTTTTGATATTGTGCCGCGGTGGGCAATATACTGCTGCTACTGTTAATTCGTATGGGAGTGCCTTTACTTTAATGGCTGTGGCTTGTAAGTGATTGGTTACATATTTTGGCAGTTCGATGTGGCTTATAGTACTTTTTATTGAAATGGCGGTTCCAGCATGTGCAGTATTATCTGGATGATTGGTTATGTAGGTTGTGAAGTTAGGTATGTGAAAATATGATCTGTCTGTGAAATGTGTTTCGCTGACTAGCATGATGTCCACTGAATTATGATGAAGGAATATTTCAACTTCATTTTTGTGCTGTAGAAGGCCATTGGCATTCCATAGGGCTATTGTTAGAAATTTAGTGAATTTACTTATCAGCGTGGTAAGCAGATTCATCACCATGCTGTTCTGTTGTACGAGTTGCTGAAACATAGCCTTAAACTCATCTAGGAATTTGCAC
Source organism: Sinelater perroti (assembly GCA_036346155.1). Taxonomy (NCBI): domain Eukaryota; kingdom Metazoa; phylum Arthropoda; class Insecta; order Coleoptera; family Elateridae; genus Sinelater; species Sinelater perroti. Next base: position 13,167,710 of record JARFIY010000132.1, read on the forward strand.
AGGCTGATGAAGGGTGTTCCTGTGTGATGTTCGTTGTGTTCTCTACTCTCAGTTGAGCGTAATGTATTTTGTTCGTTGGTTCTGTTATGTTTCACTGCTCCTGCATAGCTTAAATTTTGTTGGATACTATTTGTTTGAGGTTGGTTTTTTGTATAGATGGCTGTTAACGGGTTGTGTTGAATGTTTAGTCTATTGTTAGCATTGTTGGATTTTTTTAGTAAGCCTTGGTAGAATTCGCAGCCTTTATAGCTAGCCGGATGAGGACCATTGCATAATGCACATCGTGCAGGTGTGTCTTTGTTTTTTGTACAATTATTCGTGCTATGAGTCCCTCCGCATTTAACACATAATAGGGTTTAGTACAATAAGCTTTAGTATGACCATATTGCTGACAGCGCATGCACTGTGATATACCTTTAACTTTTTGGGTGGTTCAATAGTTATTAGTTGGTTTTGTATTTTTGTATTTTATAAATATTTTATTGCTTTGTGCTGGCTCTAGGTCAACAAAGAATAGGTTTAAAGGTTCTTTTGTTACTCGTTTTCTTGCGCTCATAATATTTCTGACTTAATGTCCGTCTTTACTAAGTTCTTTTTTATGCTTTCTGTGCTAGTTGTAAAATGTAAGTGCTTGAGTACTACCCTATAGGCTCGTTCCTCCTTCGGTTGATATGTATGGGCACAATTTTGTTTACTTGCATGAAGTGAATCAGTTTTCGTAAGTATCAGAGGTATTGCAATTGATTTTATTGTATTGTTAGCTAGAGATTTTGTGCTGTACTGCTCTATTTCTATGATTTCATTTAATTTGTTTATCATTTGTTGGTAATTTATTACGCCATAGACAAAGATTGGCGGGGTCGTGGGACCTTGTTTTCTACTTGTGTTGTGTTAGGTTTATTCTTCCATGGCATCGGTTAAATGGCTATCTTTATTTTGTAGTAAAATGTTTTGACTGTTGGGTATATTTATTTTTCTTCGCTTGGTTTGTTTTACTTTTGCCATGGGTTTTCTTTGGGGTTTTCATTGGGGTTTTCTTCTGTTTCATCATCGCTGGTTGAGGTCAGTCTGTAGTACTGGCGTTCGTTGTTTGATTGCTGCTGCTGAGTGGGATGGGAATAGGCTGGTGGGTTAATGTTCTGTTGCGGTATGAAGAAGTCGCTACTAGTGGGTATTGATTGACTTTGTTGTTGAAAGTTATAGTACTGCGGCATTTGTGTGTTAGTTAATGTAACACCCGGTATAACGTTGTTCATTGGGATTACCTGCATGGGATTATTATATGGTACGCCATTTTTGTTATAATTAACTCCTGGGTCACTATATGCTGGTAACATTTTGAATTTGTTTAATTAAGTTTAATTTAAACACAGTTACCTTTTATTTAATTTCCTAGCATTTATTAACCGCTAGTGATTATTAGTTATTATGTCCGTTACTTTTACAAAATATTTAATCTTAGTGTAATGTAGATAATGATAAATAATTTACTTTCCGTTCGGCCAGCTGTTCATTGTGTATAAAATCGTTATCACTTGAACTTTCATGCACTGGGAGCGGCGATTAGCACGTCTATCCGCTTCAAAAGTCAAATGGGAACTAATATCACTATATGATTACAGATATTGTGGGATCTCCACTAAGAAATAAGGAAAAAACGCGTTTATCATTATTACGTCTTGTGAGTTAGGCAAACGTTTAACAATGTAACCTACAACAATGAAATAGAAAAAAAGAGTAGAGAAGATAAATGAAGGGAGTTGTTCGAATTTTCACAGCCAAACTCTGATTAGCTGCGGCAGTTTATAATGCCTGTAAACAAAGACTGACTGACGTATGGTATTCAGTTTGGTTTTTAGATGAATTTAAATTACTTGGTATACAATACAAATCTGTTTTCAAAGCCTTACTATTAATGTTTGTAATATTCCACATATTTAGAAATCGTATTTTGGATATTTATTAAAATATTGAAATTTAAATTATCAGCTGCTTTTACTATTAACGTCATTTTTTTCTATCCTGTTTAACAAGCGAAACACAGTGGTCCGGCTATGTACATCTCCGAACAATTCAACAAAAACTAACTAGATGCAAGCACAGTTCATATATAACTTTTTTTATTTTTCAAATTGATACTGAAGAATCTCAAAAATAAAACCAGTTTTCTCCTATGGGAGTGACACAATGTCAAATACTAAAAGGCGATCATCTCTCAATCACAAATCTACAGAAGAAGTACCCATGAAATTATAAAACATTTATAGAGCAACATAAATATTATCTGCCAGAACACATTGATCCCATCACCGCGAGAGCACGAGACGCAATTAGCAATACTGCTCCAGGGCCCGCAAAAGAAGAAACCAAAATTAATATTCCTTAAATATTTTTTTATAGACCAGTTAATCAGAAACAGGTAATTGATAATCTCAGTAATGTCGTTTAAGATAAATTTGTCACTGTCTTCAGCGGAACATTTTTGAAAATCACCTTACATTCAGAAACTGACTACAGAACTCTTTGCTAAATATTATCTGACTAACAAAATAGCCTTCCATGCATACCAAAACTTTAACAAAAAATCTCTATCGGTTGTCATTAAAAGCGCACCCCTCTCGTTAACAAAAGAAAACATATCTAGAGCAGATCAAACAATCCTTATTAGCAAATATAAAACCTTTACTCCTTAATGGATCCTAACAATATTAACACCATTAATCATTTAAAACTCCCCAATTGGAATGCTAATGGCATCGAAACCCAGCGAGCAATATTCTCAAATTCCTCGCAAGATACAATGCAGATGTGGCATCCATCACAGAAACACACTTAACAATTTATGATCGCTTTAAAACTTTCGGCTACTACTGCTACCGTTTGGATCGAAATGCAACATTTGCAACAGTAGGTGTAGCTATCCTTGTCAAGTCCAAATTCAATCATCATGAGTTTTTTAATTTGTTTGTTTATATGTGAACTTAAGGGGATTTTCATATAGATACGAAAGCTTTCAGGGTCAGTGTTATGGTGCATCGTGTGGTTGGTTCTCGGGTTGTTAGGCCGTGGTCGGAGTTCGGAAACTCTTGCTGTTTTGTCCACAACTGCGGCGAACATTTTTAAAAGAAAATCTAAAAATTCTTAGAAGTTCTGAAAATTTCCGCCGCAGTTGTGGAAAAATTCAAGAGTTTCCAAAATCAGATCATAGTCTAACAACCCGAGAAACAACCACTCGTTACGAAACTTTGCTTTTGGTATCACTTGGGTGCCTACGGTTATTATAATAGACAAGAATCAGCTGAAAGGTCAAAGCCGAATACCGTTGTAAAATAAATTGGGTTAGTGCCTTTTGCTGTGCAATAGTCTAGTAAATCTGATGCCCTGTAGTTACGCAGTGTAATCCACTAATGATTATTGTTTTACAGTTTTATATGGTGGTAAGTCGTCATGAAGAGATTGAAAGGAATGCTCACAGTGTACTAATTTATTATTTTGTCTTGGAATCTGTAAGCTTTTAAGATTATTAATAGACCATTTTAATTGTCGATTATTGCTGTAGTATCTCTGTTACGTATTTTGGAAGTTTATGATTTCTAATTTTATTTTTGATAATAATTGCTTTCTGGATGCTGTGTTGCGTATATGGTATTTATAACTATGTTTTGACATTTGAAAGTAACTTAGTTTAGGTAGTGAGATTCTAATATTAGCATAATATGTAGTAATTTGAGAAAAAGGTTGTAAGGTTTTTTTATGTTATACTAATCCATTGGCATTCCATACTGCTAATTTTATGTACTGATCGATTATGGTGTTTAGAAATAACAGAAGGCAGTAGAGTTATCATATTATTAGTTTATCTCATTAAGACTTTCAGCAAGTCGCTTGTTGTTTCTGTGATAAAGTAACTTATATTTATTTTTATCTTGAGAATGTTCTGAAAGATGTAGTAAAACCTCTGAATCACATGTTTTTCGGTGCGAGCCTTGGATCTTTTAGAAAACTCCGCACTCGCCCCAAAGAAAGGTCAATTCAAACTTACTAAGGTACAACGTACCTCATTTTCTAAAAGTAGATGATTGGGGTTTTGGTAGTCCAGGCCTCAACCCTTATAATAGAAATTATAAGCAGTGTTAAAGGGCATATAATTTGTTTAAAAAGACACTAATGTTAATTCTTTAAGGGGACATTCCAATGTGACGGGTTGAAAATTCGATTTTTTTGACATTTTTCGGTAGTTTTCGCCCATAAAATTGATACCCTACAATCGGTTTAGGTAATTTCTGCCTTGTTGACCAGTTATAACACTCCAAAAGAGACGCTCAAACTGCGTGCCTTGAGTTTCGGAACAGGGATACGGATGAAATATTCGAGCAGCTATTCCGTGTTTATATACCTGCGTCTATGCTTAAATGTATATAGTAGAAACGACCTTTTTCATGATTTTAAGTAACGGTTTTGTGAAACGACCAGTATTATTTGAGATTGTGTCGTGGAAAGAGCGTTGTTTCTTTCAGAACCTGGATAAGAAGCAGCGTAGATCATCTTCAAGACGTCCTAGTTATCCTGCTAAAAAGAGAAAATTGCAAGGAAATCAACATTCAGATGATACTAGAACTGATTTTGCTAGTACATCAGCAAATAAATTGAGAGGGAGTCAAGATGATAGTTTCGCTGTGAGTGAAAGCGACTCTGCCACTTACTGTTTTCTCTTACTGGTTTCTCCAGTTCGCTCTTGTTTTCATCACTCCAAGCTATCGTGAAATGTCGAGAATGTGATGCAAACATTACTTTTACGAAATATGGTCAACAAGGACTTGGTTTTAAAATCAAATTAGTTTGGCAGTGCGCAGATAGATTCATAGACTCGTGCCATACGATTTTTCATCTTGAAAAACTTTAAACGCGTTTTTCTCGAAACGATATTTTTGCACCTGATGCCGGTGATTTCTCAAAAACCACCAGGCGTATCGACTTCAAATTTTAACACGATATTCAGTACTATCATGGCTATGTCCTGTACCTCCAACCTTGTTGATATTTTGATTTTAACTTATAATTTCACCTGATTTATGATGCAAAAATACATTTTTGTTTACACTTGTGCAAAAAACGCCGCCATTTTGTTAATTTTCGATATAATAAAAACGTGGAGGTTCGAGACGTAGGGGTGATGACAAAAGTTTAGAAATTTTTTAGATTTTCTTTCAGATCACCAGGTGGGACAGAATCACCTTCACCAGCAGAAAACTTTTTTTTAAGATAGCTGTGCTATATTATAAATAAACAAAGAAATATTTTTCATGCCCAAAAAAAAACATTTTTTTCCACTCTGCTTGATCATACCTTTAAGGGGAAAGAAAGTTTTTCAATTATTTTCAATAGTTCCCGAGAAAAAATTGTTAAAACACGCCCTTTTTTGACGTTCACATTAGAATGTCCCCTTAAACAAGCCCTGACGGCTGCAGTCATTTCCTTTCTAATCGATCTAATGCGTGCTATAATAGACGAGTAGCCCGGACTGTCTTAAAGCTTATACAAGGGGTTAAGGGTAGTCATTTTTAATAATGTTGTAAATTGCTCTTATCAACAATCATGTAACAAATCCTGAAAATACTATGCAAAAACAGTGATTTATGAGGAAACTATATACATGTAAAGTCTTATAAACATAATGGATAATCCAAAATATTTCAACTATGGTTACATTGTTTTGGGACTAGCAACTACACTTAGTTTTAGTTTAGGAATATAAACTGAACAATTTAAAATCTTTATTATTGTTATTATTATTTTGTAATAATGCGTTTTCCACATTTGATAAATTGTTAAAATTATTCTCAAGATATTTATCAGCTGATTTTTTAAATTCTGCCTGTGTCGAATATTTGCTTGTCATTGTTCATCCATCACTTATTGTACGTAAAAAGTCGCTCTTTGAAAATGAAAAAGTTTATGGACAACACCTACATGTTGAACAATGTATGTGTGCTAGAGCAAATTACTGTGTGTTCTAACATGTTTTTGAGTCAATTCATGTTAGCCTGAAATGGCAACAGATGTATTAACACGACCACTCAGAGACAATTAGTGATTCAATTTCAAATATTATTTTTATTTCTTTTTAGAAACAAAGATTATTATACAATATAAAGTATATAAAACAAAAGAAGAAAAATAATGTAGGTTCACAAACAAATTCTCCCTAAATATCCACAAAAAATCGACGTTAGAGCTATTTTAATTCCCCGCCTGGCCATCCGAAGGTTACACTTTTGTGAAAATTGGTTAACTGATAGGCCTGTAAAGCGCTTTTATGCAAATATGCTAAAATATCGATTGTTTAGCATTACAATCATTAATTTTACACCTGTCACTCTACTCACATCCATTTATCAAGAGCAGAGCGTTTTAACTAACTTCACCTTTAGTTCCTAACAACAAACAACTTATTTGAATTTAGGTTTGAAAAAGCGGTTAAAATTATCACTCTTTGTCCATTTATAAATTTGCGGAATCAATTTATTCGGCAGATTTAATTATAAATAATGAAAATAAAATCTTTGAAAAATATGGTTTTAGGCAGTGGATAAAAATATTAATTTGCATTAACTCACATTAATTTACCCCTTAATAAATAAAATAAATAAAAAAGCAAATTCTGAATTTCATTGAAAATGCCTTAAATTTATTCACAGAAAATTAAAAAGGAAGTGGAGCGGATTTTATGCACTAAAAAATGACAAAATATGTATATAAACATGCATTAAAATGTAATCAAAGTATGCAAAAATGTGCGTTATTAAAAAAATGTTTATTATTATTTTTTTTTATTATAACCAGATCCTTTTCATTTCAAAAATAGAATTGTATAAAGTATAAGCATAACTTAAAACCAAACTTAAATATATATCATCAGAATTATTTACATCTACGAGCAAAACAATATATAATTAGGTGTTTCTTAATATTTTCTGTTAAGAAATTATGTTGCTTGTCAGGTCATATATGTTTATCAAGAGAAAAACTTCTTTCTATATCTACAGCTGTTATAGGAGCATTTTTTAAAGCACATATAATAGGTATTTCTTATCAATATCAACATCTACAGTGTTGTCAGAATTGAAAATGTTATTTACTTTGGCTAGTAATTGATAACCTAAAATTCATTAAATTTCACAAAAAAGTTTTGTCAATATTTCGTGGGCCGGCAGTTATTAATTTTTGAAAATTGTTTATCAAATGCACAGATTTGTTTAATGGCATTTCTTCTTCTTCCCGTGCTCTAATTGATTTACTTACAAATGAAGAATGAGTCCTAATAAATGCTAACTGATTGCGTAGTTTTAGTTTTCTTAAAATAGACTGAGATTTTTCAATAAAAGTAGTAGAACTATCTGGAAATTTGAAAATTAAAGTCTTTATCTTCTCAAAGCGCGCAGCGCAAAAAAGAGCTGCGTTTAGCCAAGTACCCCATCGCGTGATTGCAGGCTCAGGAGGCAACGGGGAGTTGGGTAATTTTTCTCTATATTACTGCACCCTCAATGGGGCCTTTATAAATACTTTTTTATGCAACTTATTAATGAATTTACTAAGGAAAATCCATTTCGAATTGCTTCAGCTACTCTATTTAAACCATGAGCCAGGTATGTAACATGAATTAGATTTTTGTATAAAACCTTTAGTAGTTTTCCAGCTTTTGTCATGCATGGTGCTGCGTCGGGCAGCATCAAAATAATTTTTCTGTGGGTAGAACATTAAGAAGAAAGAATTGCATTAAAGATTCATTAATAAATTTACCTATTGTCAAATGATTGGTTTTGTCAAGAACCTTACAAGCAATTAAATAAGATCTACTAGATACGTCTTCTTTCATACAACCGATCAGAAGGTTAGCAACACATCTTCCGGGAGTATCTGTGATTTCGTCTACTATAAAATATAAGAACTGTTTTTTTTACAGTTTTTTTTATATTTTTAATGCTTTCAAGATACAATTCGTTGCGTATCTTTTTCTCAGTGTACTTTAGTTCGGCATTTTTGTTGCCAAGTTTTTCTAGAAATGACTTAATACTATTGTTTTGAAGTTTCTTAAGAGAAACGTTGGACTTAATAAAAGCGCTACATAATTCTAAGTTAAATTCTTCTCGTTCATTCCGTTTGGATGTTTTTTTATTCAAGTGGACATTACGTTATTTTTCACTTTCGGCATCTTCAAAATTTAATATATTCACGTTCTCTTCACAAGTAAATGTATCATAACAAACTATTTATCTATTTAATAGTACCGTCATAAACATGCTTGCTAAAGGAAATGCACCTAAAATAATAAGTGGGGGTTTTATGTCCTATTTAATGTGCTCAAGTTAGTTGTGTATTAGTCACTAACCAGTAACAATAACAACTGTATATCATTAGCATTAGCGATTAGTCTGCAATAACAGTTTATTATATAGCTATTATTTTATGTTATTCATAATAGAAAGCAAAACCTTTAGACATATAAATACAGTTGTAACAAAGAGGACAGCATTATTAAGCTGACAACAGTTGAAGGTTCTCCTCGAGACGTGTCTTAGTTTAATCAATCAATTATTGTAACCAAATTCTTTAATAAAGTGTTTTTTTATTCAAGCGTATATTTCGAGTCACATAATTAGTTCTTGAAAAACCACAATAAAACCATTTAGTTTAATAATTTACAGGTATATTATAATACCTTTCACGAATATTCTTACTAAAAGCAATCTACATAATCACAACCTTAGATAATTAGAAGGGGTTTTAATCCTTCTTTTGTCCACCTTCATAGAAAACCGCAATAAAACTATTTATTTCAGGAAATTCCGAAATAAAACTGTTGAAAACCAAAAATATGTTAAATTATGCAGGAAATAACAAAATATTCCCTTTAGCATAACATATGCACTATTTGGCTAAATATGAAAAATATGCAAAATTATGCATTTTGAATCAAATCCGCTCTCTAGTAATCAGTATGCCAACCGCCTGGAGTTTCTATATTTGAAAGTTACTTCTGTGAAAATAAAGTTTTTGTTATTAAGGAAGCTTTGGAACTACTGAAACAGGTAACAGTGAAAAGCTACATGTAAAGTTCTATAAACATAATGAATAATGCAAAATATTTTAGTAATGCCACAGAAACGTCTGCTTAGTAATAAGGGAATATAGAATCACAAGTTATTTTGATAAACGTTAAAGTTTTCAGAAATTATTCTAATCGTTTAAGTAATTAATTTTTTATTAATGTTGATATTTTATCCTGCTCCACTTAGATTAAATTTTTTGTTAACTACTATTAAGATCAAAATTTCTAACGTAAACTACGTTTAGGTAATTTGTTTACTCATTACATTTATTTCAAGTGGATCATAAATCTTTTATTGTAGGCTATCCTTTTTGTAATTTTTTTTAAGCTGTAGCCTTAATTTATACAAAGACCGCACTTATTGAAGCCTTAAAATTCTCGCTTTAACCAAATACTTAATTGTTTTAATGACGTAATTGCACAATAAACAATTAAGTCGGCGAGGAATCTCTCGGTTAATTTCATACGTCTTTCGAAACTTCCAGCGCCTGTTCGCCTCGGTTCTCAAACGAGCACCACTTTTCCTGCCATTTGATAACAAAACTTTGTGAGCGACGGCTCAAAGACGCTTTGAAATTACCTTTTATTTAAGGCGCTCGTTATGTCTTCCGAAGGCTTTATACTTTACACCTACACAGACTAGGCCGCAATTAATTTTGTCGCAAAACCCTTTATGCTACTGATAGCGTAACACGTTAGATTATGATATTTACCAGACGTTCGCTAAAAGCACTGACGTTCACAAACGTCACGCAGCAACTTTTCCTTGCTGGAGGTGACATCGTCTCCGTCAACATCTTTGTTTGTGTTATTGAAAGCTCATCTTGTTTACAACTGTTACTAATCCTCGGGTTTAGATATCTTAATCAACTCAGCCGCGGCGCAATGCGCTGGGGAGTTTCGGGTGGTGATTAAGATTTATTCCTGGAGATTGAACGCAAAAGCTGGTATATGAATTGATGGCGTTTCCCTAAAAGCTTTTATTTATTATAAAGTCACTAAAATAAGTACCTGCAATTAAATGGAATGTATTAATACAAACAAATAGATTTTTAAATGCGTCGTTGCGTCAGTGCAACCCACTACTAATTTTAATGGACGCCTGCTTTAGTAACATTTTGGTATCAAAGCAAGCTAATTTAATTTACAAACAGAATAAAAATCATTATGTAAAATGAGCTATATGCATACGTGCGTACTTATGTACAGATTTGTAAAAATATAAAACAAAAATGTAATTACAAAAGTAAACAAAAGATACTTTGGCGTCCTAGACTGACAATTTTTCACCCGCCTTCCCTCAAATTTTTGCAAGGTGCGAACTTATAAATTTTTAATTAGACCGGCTTTTTCTCTGGATCAGAAACATGAAACAATTTAACGCCCATTCATGGTGGACGTAAGCATAAGCCGCCCATAGGAAATACGTAATACGTAAAATTGAATTAATGCAAAGCTTATGCGCTCGTTCATAATGCACTCCCGTAATTTTTACGTTCATTTGAAGTAATTTTTAATTTTTCTCTAGATTAATGTTGGCAACAATAACAGAATGTTTGTTTTTATTCTAAAATAGCTGTACCCGGCCACGCGTTGTTGAGGCTTTGCTTCTACGTCCAACAGATGGCGCTGTTTTTCAAAAAAAAATGTTTTTATCTGTCACAGGTGTGACATCTATACAATACAATAATCAGAATATTTAAATAATTCAAAAACAGTTAAAGTTGGAATTCTGATTTTTTCCGCCGAATTAGCAAATATAGTTGTGAATGTGGTGCGCAAGTTTCAAGGAAATCGGTTGAAGCGTCTAGGATGAGATAGAATTACAAGTTTAGAAAGAAAGAAAGAAAGTTGGGGAGATAAGACAATTATATTATAAGTATATATATATATATATATATATATATATATATATATATATATATATATATATCGTTACTTGGTGGGGTGGCTACACTGAGTAACCCCTCTACGACCCATGCTCCGATCTACCGAACTCTAAAATTAGTTGTCATGGAGCGTTGAACCGGTCCGCAACGCTATCAAAGCGTATTACACTTTAAACAGTAGTTTCGTAGCTGTGCAACGTGCATTTCGGAAGCATTTTCATCTTCGTGTTACTGACCGAGTTCCATCTCATAAAGCAATCAATTTGTGTGTTTCACGCTTTGAAGAAACAGCTTCTGCCTTGAACTGAAGACCTGCAAGTTGTCCAAGATCCGACGGAACACCCGAGACAGCGGCAGCTGTGAGAGACGGAAATCTCGAACCGGTCTGCACGTAGACATTCGTGAACACTTGGACTATTTTGTCGTTCCCTCGGCCGAATTTGTGCAGTGACTTAAACTTTCACCCCTATAAAATCCGAGTTGTTCAGCAGTTGCTGCCTAGTGATTAGGCAAAAAGGTTAGCATTTGCAGAAAAGTTTTTAGAGATGAATGCCGACGACCGCACTTTCGTGGAAAACTTATGGATGAAATCCACTTCCACCTTGACGGGAGCGTAAATAAACAAAACTGCCGATATTGGTCCGATACTAATCCACAACTATTGCATCAACGCCCTTTATACAGCCAAAAGTTACGGTGTGGTGCGTCATTTCTTCGCGAGGAATAATCGGTCCTTACTTTTTTGAGGATGATGCAGGTAACGTAGTAACTTTCAATTCTTCACGATATGTGACAATTATTAAAAATTTCTACACCCAAAAACTTGAGATGAACTATCCCGTAGATGAAAACACTTGGTTTCAACAAGATGGCGCCACTTCCCACACTGCTCGAGCTTCCGTGGCCGCTGTTTGCGCAGTTTTTGAAAATCGTCTAATTTCTAGATTTGGTGATGTTGAATGGCCGCCAAGGTTACCTAATTTAACTGTTTGCGATTTTTTCGTGTGGGATTACCTCAAAGTTAAAATTTTCTCCCACAGAATTCTTAAGATTGATGAACTGAAGGCGAGAATACGCCAGGAAATTGATACGATTCCTACCGACCTATTGGAACGGGTGACACGAAATTTGATCACCAAAATGAAGGAATGCGTGACTAAAAATGGAGGACATTTGAGTAGTTTAATTTAAAGATAGTAAAATTTAGCCTTTCTGTAGATATTTCGTACTATTCTTTTTTTAATACAATTTTCTTTAAACTCCAAAATTTTTATTTTAAAAGGATCCGTTTTTACGTGCCACCCTGTATATTGTCAGAAATGTTTTAAGACTGAAGTCGTAAAAAATAATGTATTCAACTTATTAATTATTAGATCTTCTTAATGTAGTTCCCTCGGCTATCTACGCACAATTGCTACAGTTTCTGCTGGTGATGAAGTAAGCAGAGAAAGGTTCACATGGAATACTGCTCAGCAGAACCGTTTGGAATGATGCAATATCTTCATATGTTTTTATTTTAGTAGGAATCCTAGAAGACGATGTAGAGCTGGAATTATAATTTTTACCCAATTATTTCTCGACTAATATGGCGGTATGTGCAGCAAGGACCACTGCTCAGATGCCTACAACTCAGGATGGCTCCGCGGAATTACTTAATGCAATCGTTTCACCACGTCAATATAAATGTTTTAGTATATCGTTACCTTTAAGGTTGATATTCATGTTGCACCAAATCTCTAGTATAAAAAAATGATCAATATTGTTATCCATTTATAAAGGTTGTTGCTTTATTTTTTTGGAGGCTGGTAACCAAGACTTCACTATCCGACGCATTGATACTTGGTTTAAGGGTCATACTGGTCGTACCAACTTTTATAGCCGGCAGTAATGTTTAACATAAATGTAGGATCAATTTTGTCTCTTTTCAACAATTTGATGACATATCTTTATTCAGTTTTAGCTCTTCTGATACCATAAGCACGCTAGCATGATGGTTTTCTTACAATAACTGCCTCATACCTTCCATTTTAACAACAGTATGTGATGTTAAAAGGTGGCTTATTCTGGGCACCGAATATTTGCTTTCCCAATATCTTTTGTAGCATCCAATAACATCTGTGCAAATATCACAAGTAAAGCATACAAAACAGGTCCTAAAACTTTTCTAACAAAGGTTACATATATACATACAAAGTGGTTTAAATATTATAGGGACTGATAGTTATATAAAAAGAAGCAAATTGCCAAACAGTCAACATTTTTTTAACGTTTTGGAAGCATTGTAATGCCCTTTTCAAAAAATGTTTTTGGTTGGCGGCGCATTCACTCTCGAACAGTTGGATAACGGCGTCGTTGTTTGCCTTTTGAATAGGCATAAAGCACTTCGAACCAAATCGAGACTGTACGGCGGATGTGGTAGAAGGTTTCATTTAAATTTCCAAAGAGTTTCTATTGTTGTTGTGGTCGTATGGGGACGTACATTGACTTAAAGAAAGGCTACCCGCTTTCCACCCGTCTTCGGCTTAGATCGGATCTTTTCCTTCATGTCTGTTACCAGGAGGTCTGAATAATTAGCTGCATTGACTATTCCGGCATCCGACAAAAAATTTACATGATTAACCGCTTGCCAGTCACAGAAGAACGTTGCCATCACTTTTCCTGTCGAATGGCTCCTCGCGCTCTCTTGTGCTTGGAGAACTGATATGCCGCCACTCACGTGATGACTGCTGGGACTCAAGTATGAATAATGCACCCACGTTTCATTATAGACTCTAAAATACATCATATTCATTTTCAGAGTGTCTGGGCATTTATCGTTCTTTTATATCTATATTTATATCTGTTAAACTTTTGAACAGTAACCTTTGCCCTTACGAGCCGATGGTCACTTCCCGTGTTAAATGAATTTAAGACTGTGACATCGTTTATGCTTAACTTTTTGGATGAGAGTATATAGTCAATTTCATTCTTGGTCTGCCCATTTGGGTTTATGCACGTCCACTCCCGCTGGGCTTTTTACTGAAAAGGTGTTCATGGCGTACAATTTTGATCTGCCAAGAAAGCTGCTAGCATATTTCCTCTTGGGTTTCTTTCGCCCAATCCATATTTTCCGATGTATTCTTCCTCCTCTTTTATATGTCCTATAATCGCGTTGAAGCCGCCCATGACTATATCAAGATTAGACATTCCCTCTTTCCTCGCATTTATAATGTCCTCGTATAATATTTCAACATCCTCGTCAGTATATGCCGAAGTAGGTGCATAAACTTGTATTATTTTTATGCGGTAGTTCTTTGATGTTTCTATGATCATATACGCTACTCGTTCACATATTCCTTTGAAGCTAATAATATTTGGTATTATTCATTTCTTATCAAGGAAACCTACTCCTCTTTGACTGTCGCTTTCATGGCCGCTATACATTAGTGCATTTCCTGATGGTAGAGTGATATAGCTTTCTTCTTTTCTCCTTACTTCTGCAAGTCTCAATACATCCCAATTAATTTTACTTGCTTCGTTTTCCAGATCGTATAGTTGTGAATCATCTAGTAGGGATCTGCAGTTATAGGTGGCTACCAGGAGTGAACATTTTTTTTTATGTATTAGTGTCTTGTCAGGGAAACCTATCAAAAGTACATACGACAATCATTGCTATTAAAGAAATATAATGACAACAATCTAAACCAAATATCTCGTGATCTGACACTAGCATTAACAGAAGCGTCAGAAAAAATCACAAAGACGACATGCCAACAGATAAATAAAATTACTCAACAAACAAAACAAAAAATAGAAGAAAGAAGAGAGTTATATAAAGAAGGAAAATATGCAACTGATGAATATCGAGAAGTGAGAAAAGAAGCGAGGCGTATGATAAGAAAATATTTAGAAAAATTGTATGAAGAACAAATGGACCAAGTAATAGAGGACAACAAAAGCATGAAGTGCCTGAAAAGAAGATATGGGAAACGAGAAATCATTGTAGTGAAAGACTTCGCCGGAACAGAAATAAGAAACACAGACGAGATCCTAAAAACTACGGAGAAATACTATAAAACACTATATGGGTCGCACATTAAACAACCTGAGGGGCCAAAAGAGAAGTCTAAAATAGTAAATGTAGGATCTGAGGATATGCCGGAGATCAGTGAAGACGAAATTTTGCATGCCCTGCAGACGATGAAAAACAATAAAGCGCCGGGAGATGATAATATAATAATAGAAATGATCAAAGAACCCAAAGAAATAGTAATCCCCAAGCTAAAAATCCTATTTAACATGTGCCTACAACAAGGAGAATACCAGATAACTGGGATAACGCCGTGATAGTAATTTTGTTTAAAAGGGACGCATTACTATTACAAAATTACCGCCCTATCAGCCTACTTTCTCAAATGTATAAATTGTTAACAAAGATCTTGACTAACAGATTATCACAAAAATTAGATGATTATCAGACAGTAGAGCAAGCAGCTTTCAGAAAGGGATATGGTACCTGTGACCATTTACTTACTGTTAAAATTCTAATCGAGAAATCCATCGAATATAACCTGCCTTTGTTCATGGCTTTTATTGATTATGAGAAGGCGTTTGACTGCGTTGAACACTGGGCAATAATGAAGGAACTTAAATGTGCTAGAATAGATTCCCGATATACAGCACTGATAAGTAATATATACAAACACGTTACAGCAACAATTAAATTACATGCATATAGTAATAAATTCTCATTTGATAGAGGTATTAGACAAGGAGACACAATGTTTCCAAAATTATTTAATTTGGCACTATAAGGAATATTTAAAAATCTGGACTGGTCAAATAGGGGTATTAATGTAAATGGGGAAAAAATAAATCATTTAAGATTTGCCGACGACGTAGTTCTATTTGCAGACAACAAATACGACCTACAAATTATGATAAACGAATTAGAAAAAACGTCTAAGAAAATAGGTCTAAAAGTAAATTTGAATAAGACGAAGACAATGTGTCTTGAGAACCCACAAATAAACATAAATGGAACTATCCTAGAAAATGTCAACGAGTATATATATCTAGGACAAACTGTAACATTAAGGAAGGAAAACAGAGAACACGATATAAATAGAAGAAGACGTCTGGCGTGGGCAGCTTTCGGAAAGCTAGCTTATATTTTAGAAAACAACAAAATACCCCAACGCTTGCGAACTAAGGTATATGACCAATGTATACTTCCCATAATGACATACGGCGCTCAAACATGGACATTAACGAAACAAGTAAAAACAAAACTGGAAGTCACTCAGCGAGCAATGGAGAGAGCAATGATTGGAATTACAATACGAGAGAAAAAAAGAAATAAATGGATAAGAGATAGAACTGGGGTCGCGGATGTAGTGAAAAGAGTGACGAAATTGAAATGGGAATATGCAGGATATACAGCTCGGATCAAAAACTGTAGGTGGAACGTTAAAATCCTCCAATGGAGACCATGGACAGGCAAGAGACAGCGTGGCAGGCCAATAATGAGATGGCAAGACGACATTAAGAGAGTAGAAGGACTGCCATGGATGAGAGTCGCACAGAATCGCGCTACATGGAAGAATTTTAGGGAGACCTATGCCTAATTCTAGGCGCAATGAGGGTTAAAGAAGAAGAAGATTCATTTTCATACTGCTGTAGAAAACGACTGGCAGCTTGCATGTGCACCATTTTGTTCACGTCCGTGAAAGTGCATTCACCTTGCGATAGTGCAAGTGTTTCTTCACGATGTCCTCTATACTACTAACATTAATTTACAACCTTATTCCAAGTTTCTTGATAGTGCTGCGCTTATTGTCACGAATAAGCGCATCTGCACGATCAATACTTGGCTTGCTGATGGTTGTTCGCGGCCGACGATTATGCGGTTTATTCTCCACACGCTCTCTGCCCTTTTTGAAGCACTTACATCACTCAATCACACGGGTCGCGAGAGACACTGTTCCCCATACTATTTTCTCCAACGAGGAATTTAATCACAATGCGTTATTTCGCGCTAGCAAATCCTGAACAGGACTGCATAGGTTCTAACTCGAGAAGTGAGGGTGCAAGCTGTGGCTCCATTTCCTGAGGTCGCACAGCTGCGGCGCAGTGCGACTTGTTTACCGACAAATTAGTCCTGGTCATATTTGAACTACCTTGTATATAAATACATACATAGGAAGCTACAAAAATATTAAGCCAAGAAAATATACATTCTTTACACATACTTTGAATTATACCTTCAAGCGGAGCGAACGTGTTGTACTAACTACATTTACGCCATGTCCGAGGGTTGATGATATGTGCGGCAAGTGCAAGTGCGTTAAGGCTAATTCACGTGGTATGAGCGATTACATGGTCTGAGGGTCACTTTACTGTGTTACAAATTAAAATATCTTTAACCTAATCCACTATAAAATAAATTTTCTGAACAATAAGATAAGCTTGCTATTAAAATTATTTCACACCTGTAGAATCCTTAATTCGAACTGGTGACTTTAACGAAACTATTATCAACAATATACACGTAAATAATCAGACATTGAACTTCAATATAAATGATGTACGTACACCAATAACAAACTTCGTTTATCAAAAATATACAATCCAATATCAACCGTTAGTAATTCACTATTCTCTGCATCTGATTGGCAAATGGTCTATAATAAAAACTGACGTCGAGAGATAATAACAACAGAGCACAGGGAAAATTTAAACACAAAATAATTTTAATATTGGTTATACCTCACAAATTTATTCGAGACTTTAACTGACAAAGAAAAATAAACATAATAATTTAAAATTAAATCATAAAACCGCTAATATAATTACTAAAATTTATAGCAGAAAATGCATATGTCCTAAAAATCTGAAATAATGATCAGGTCAAGATTTTACCAAAAACATAAAAATTAATTTTAATTAATTCTCTTGCTGAAATAAATGCAAATTCGACACCTATCAGCTTAAATAGAATCAAAGCTTTAGAGCAGTCATAAAAAATATACATCCGTCGATTAACATAGACGAATCAAAAGAAGTACAAACACACCGACACGTACTTACCAGCCTTTCTAATATTAAACCAAGAAACACAAAAATAGCTTTACCACCGTTTGTAGAACTGAAGCCAGCTGGAAATAATAAATAAATGTACAACATAAACAAATTGACTCACTCTAACCGTCCAGAACACGTCAAAGACGAATATATGCATATACATACATACGGTGTAGAGGTGTAAAGATGTAATACGCTTCTCTACCTATGCTTACTTCTCGCTAGCGTTTCCGCTTGTCTTAATTTAGATTCTTTTTCTGTAAACTTTGATTATTTCCTTGTTTCAGGTTCTCCTGGGTCTCCCTTTTTTTCTCCTATCCACGTCCATTTTGCATATTTTTTACTATCCTGGATTTATCCATTTTGATAAGATGACTCCAACCAGCTCAGCTGACCCATTCCAATTTTGTTCTCCGTTGAGTTAACTTCAAACCATCAACATAATTATGTTGTTATTAATTCTCGTAATTATTTCATTTCTCTGGTCTGTAGCCTACTTAAAGTTTTATCGTCCAACACGATATTAAATATTTTAACTTTAGTTTCTATAGTAATTTTCTTTGCTGCTTTTATCCTTGCATTAATTTCCGGTTTTAAGTAGCTTTTGTATTAATATATATAATTACCGTTTTCAAATATTTCAAATTATTAAATTGTTGTATTATTCTGTTATTAATACGAATAATTTTTTTTTGTCTAGATTTATCTGCATATCATACCCATTTATTGCATTGTTCCAGAATGTAACATTCCCTCGTAACTTCTTTTCCATATTAGCTGGTATCACTAAATCATCGATATGAAGGATTTTTTTAATCACTACTGATCTTAATTGCTTTACCTCTACATCAGCTTTACTTATCTTCTGATCACATGTTTTGATATTTCGTCTATTAATATATTAAATAACAAAGAATTTAATACCCCACCCATTTTTATATTCCTTTGATACCTAATTATTTATTCTTATTACATTTCTGTAGCTTTGTAGAGATACTCTTAGTGGTTTTTAGATGTTCCTTTTTTTCAAGATCTACCATATTTCTCCTTTGCGTGCAAGTGTTTTTCAGCTAATTGTCTCCAAATAAATATTAAATCTGTAGTTCCTCTCCCTGATCTAAACTCAGTCTGGTTATCATCAAGTGTTTACTCGATTATTAATTTTAGTAGTTCCTAGAGTATTACTTTATATACTTACTACCCCTAGCAATCTTTTTTGTAACGCAAACTACATTTAATATTTTATGCAGTTTTTCTTTTTCATTTCTTACCATACATTGAATTATTTCTGTTTTAATATTATTCTGTCCCTGCTGTTTTCAAATTTTGTAAGTTTCGCTCTACTGTTTCGTCTTCTTTTACTGCTAAATATTTGTGGTGTGTCAGTATTCTTGCCATCTTAACATGATTTCTTTGTTTGTAGTTAAGGTTTTGCATTCCTTGTGTTCTATCCATTTCGAACCATTACTTTTATCTTAGATTTTCTTCAATTTTGTTTCCCACTTCCTTTCAGATATCTTTTTGTTGGGGCACCATTTCTTTAACCCCATTTCTCTGTTCCTTACACTATCGGTTTTTCTGCTCCGTTTTATTACTGAGATATTCTTTCCAAATTTGTTCTGTATTTCTCCTTTTATTAATTGTTTCACCATGCAGTGCATTTTTCTTTCTACCGTAATTTACGCTACACTCTTTGTTAGCTACCTTACAGGTATTTTTTTTAAACAAATT
>JARFIY010000133.1:0-82199 GCA_036346155.1 Sinelater perroti
TTATTATGTAACTATTTGTTATTAAACAAGGGCAACATTTACCCGTCGTTCTAAAGATTGAACATACCTCAATGATAAAATAAGAGTTTTAATAACTTATGCCTTCATCAAGGGAAATTTTATATTTCTACTTGATATGCATTAATAGCTTTAATGGTTACCTGCTCAGAACTCGCGGAAATCTTGAATTTCAAAGACCCGCTCTTATATGTCCTGGCGCTTTCGCTTTATTACTGTAACTATTTGTTATTAAACAAGGGCAACACTTTTGCAGTCGTTCTAAAGATTGAACATACCTCAATGATTAAAATAAGAGTTTTAATAACTTATGCCTTCATCAATGGGAAATTTTTATATTTCTACTTGATATGCATTAATAGCTTTAATGGTTACCTGCTCAGAACTACGCGGAAATCTTGAATTTCAAAGTCCCGCTGTTATATGTCCTGGCGCTTACGCTTTATTATTGTAACTATTTGTTATTAAACAAGGGGCAACACATTTGCACCGCGTCGTTATAAAGATTGAACATACCTCAATGATCAAAATAAGAGTTTTAATAACTTATGCCTTCATCAAGGGAAATTTTTATTTCAGAATTGCTTAATATTTTGGCCTCCAAATAGGGAAATTTAATTTAAAGCCCCCATTGCCGGCGTTTCGTTTAATTGAACATTTTTATTAAACAAAAATTTTAAACCCTCTTCTAAAATTAAATATCAATGATAAAATAAATTTTAATTTACCTTCACAAGGGAAATTTTTTTTTAAAAGCTTTAATGGTTCCTGCTAAATAGGGAAATTTGAATTTAAAGCCCCTTTTAATTGTCCTGGGTTTCCTTTATTATTTAATATTTTTTTAAACAAGGGAAATTTTTACCCTCTTTAAAGATTAAATTCTGTCAAAATAAGGAATCTTTGTTTCAAGGGAAATTTTTATTTTCCTTTTGCTTAATACTTTAATGGTTATTAAACCGGGAAACTTGAATTTCAAAGAGCCATACCTCCTTTCCTTTAATTTTAATATTTTTTTAAACAAGGGAAATTTTCCAACTGTTCTAAAGTTAAATACCTCAAATTCAAAATGATTTTAAAACTTTCCTTATCGGGTTTTTATTCTTATTATTGATTAAACAAGGACCTTTCCCAGCTCGGGAAATTTGAATTTCAAAGACCCATAGTTCCTTTGCTTTATTAGAATTTTTTATTAAACAAAAACCTTTAAGGTCTTCTAAAAGAAATCAAATAAAAAAGATTTTTAATCCTTTCTTTAAAGGGAAATTTTTTATTTTACGAACATTTGCTTTAAGGTTACCTCTCAAATTCCAAATTTGAATTTAAAACCCGCCTTTAATTCCGGGTTTTTTATTTGTAACATTTGATTAAAAAGGGAACCTTTCGTCGAAAATTGAAATTCAAGACTAAAGGTTTTTTTCCTTATAAGGGAAATTTTTTATTTTACGAAGCTTAAAGTTTAATTTACCTGTCAAATAGGGAAACTTAATTTCAAAGGTTTATTTTCCTGGGTTTGCTTTATTATTTAATTTTTTTTAAACCGGGCAAATTTTGATTTCAAAGAAACTCCTAATGTCTGGTTTTAATAACTTTGTTCACAAGGGAAATTTTTTTATTTCTACTTATATATTAAAGTTTAATTTCCTCTCAAAAGGGAAATTTAATTTCAAAGAGTCTTTATTTGGGTTTCCTTTTTAGTAAATTTTTAAACAAGGGCCCTTTGGGCGCTTCTAAAATTAACTATTATAAAAAAGGAAAACTTTGCCTTCTCAAGGGAAATTTTAAATTTTCTATTGATAATTAAAGTTTAATTTATGCCCAAATAGGGAAAAATTTAAAACCCCTCTTATATGCCTGGGTTTTTATAACAATTTTGATTAAAAAGGGCCCTTTTGCCCGCGCTTCTAAAATTGAACTATTATAAAAAAGGAAAACTTTGCCTTCTCAAGGGAAATTTTTCATTGATAATTAAGGTTTAATTTACCTTCAAACAGGGAAATTTAATTTCAAAGAGCTTTATTTGGGTTTCCTTTAAATTTGAAATTTGATTGCCCTTTGGGCCCTTTTTTTAACTTTTTAAAAAAGATTTTTAAAACTTTCCTTCTAAGGGGAAATTTATTTTTTAAAATAAATTTTAATTTATGCCCAAATAGGGAAATTTAATTTCAAAAGCTTTAATGTCCTGGCGTTTCGCATTATTTAAAGTTTTAAACCGGCCTTTTGATGTTTAAAAGAACATACCCTGTTTAAAAAAGATTTTAATAACTTATGTTTCCAAAAATTTTTATTTTCTTATAGAAATTTTAATTTACCTGTAGAATTAAACTTAATTTAAAACCCGAATTCCGGGTTTGTTTAGCTTTTTATTTCCCGGGCCCTTTTGACTGTTTAAAAGAACATTCCCAAGTCTAAGATTTTAAAACTTATGATCAAAAATTTTTTATTTTACTTTAATGCTTAATAAATTTCCTCTGAATAGCAAACTTAATTTCAAAGACCCGTCTTAATTCCGGCCCCTTTATTCTGCTTTTGTTTTAAAAACGAACATTTTTTACCCGGCAAAATTGCAACCCTGTAAAAATTTTAATAACTTATGCCCATAAGGGAAATTTTTATAATTTATCATTAATAGCTTTAATGGTTACCTGCTCAGAACTACCGGGAAATCTTGAATTTCAAAGACCCGCTCTTATATGTCCTGGCGCTTTCGCTTTATTATTGTAACTATTTGTTATTAAACAAGGGAAATTTTTTTAAAATTGAACATACCTCAATGATCAAAATAAGAGTTTTAATAACTTATGCCTTCATCAAGGGAAATTTTTTATTTCTACTTGATATGCATTAATAGCAATGGTTACCTGCCAGAACTGCGGAAATCTTGAATTTCAAAGACCCGCTCTTATATGTCCTGGCGCTTTCGCTTTATTATGTAACTATTTGTTATTAAACAAGGGGCAACACTTTTGGCGTCGTTCTAAAGATTGAACATACCTCAATGATCAAAATAAGAGTTTTAATAACTTATGCCTTCATCAAGGGAAATTTTTTATTTCTACTTGATATGCATTAATAGCTTTAATGGTTACCCCAGAACTACGCGGAAATCTTGAATTTCAAAGACCCCTCTTATATGTCCTGGCGCTTTCGCTTTTTATGTAACTATTTGTTATTAAACAACAACCCTTTACCCTCGTTCAAAGATTAAATACCTAATGTCAAAAAATTTTAATAATTTCCTTATAAGAAATTTTATATTTTATTGTATGCTTAATACAATTTATCCCAGAACCCTTCTTAATTTCGCCTTTTATTTGGGCCTTTGTTTAAGAAATTTTTTTAAAACAAAGGGCAAATTTTCAAAATTAAAATTAAGATAAAATAAAGTTTTAATAATTTTTCTAAGGGAAATTTTATATTTATTGTATGCAAAACTTTAATTTATCCCAGCCCTCTTAATTTCGCCCGCTTTATTCCTGGGCCTTTGTTTAAGAACTTTTGTTTTAAAAAGAACATTTCCCGTCCTTTAAAGTTAAATACCTAATGTCAAAATGATTTTAATAATTTCCTTATAAGGGAAATTTTTTTTACTTGAAAAATTTAATTTAAACCCGGTCTTAATTTCGGCCCCCTTTATTCCTGGGGTTTAACGAACATTTTTTTAAACAAGGGCAAAAAACCCCGGTTCAAAGATTAAAACCTCTATCAAAAAAATTTTAATAATTATGCCTTATAAGGGAAATTTTTAATTTTTTGAATTGCAAATCTTTAATTTAAACCGGAAAACCGGTTTGTTTAAAGACCCCTTTATTCCGGCGGCCCTTTTTAACAACTTTTGTTTTAAAAAGGGAACATTTTCAAGTCCTTTAAAGTTAAATATAATGCAAAATAAAAAAAAAAAAAAAAAAAAAAAAAAAAAAAAAAAAAAAAAAAAAAAAAAAAAAAAAAAAAAAAAAAAAAAAAAAAAAAAAAAAAAAAAAAAAAAAAAAAAAAAAAAAAAAAAAAAAAAAAAAAAAAAAAAAAAAAAAAAAAAAAAAAAAAAAAAAAAAAAAAAAAAAAAAAAAAAAAAAAAAAAAAAAAAAAAAAAAAAAAAAAAAAAAAAAAAAAAAAAAAAAAAAAAAAAAAGGGAAATTTTATTCTCTACTTGATATGCATTTTTGGCTTTAATGGTTACCTGCTCAGAACTAAGCGGAAATCTTGAATTTCAAAGACCCGCTCTTATATGTCCTGGCGCTTTCGCTTTATTATTGTAACTATTTGTTATTAAACAAGGGCAACACTTTTGCACAGCGTCGTTCTAAAGATTGAACATACCTCAATGATCAAAATAAGAGTTTTAATAACTTATGCCTTCATCAAGGGGAACTTCTTTATTCTCTACTTGATATGCATTAATGGCTTTAATGGTTACCTGCTCAGAACTACGCGGAAATCTTGAATTTCAAAGTCCCGCTCTTATATGTCCTGGCGCTTTCGCTTTATTATTGTAACTATTTGTTATTAAACAAGGGGCAACACATTTGCACCGCGTCGTTATAAAGATTGAACATACCTCAATGATCAAAATAAGAGTTTTAATAACTTATGCCTTCATCAAGGGGAAATTTTTATATTTCTACTTGATATGCATTAATAGCTTTAATGGTTACCTGCCCAGAACTACGCGGAAATCTTGAATTTCAAAGACCCGCTCTTATATGTCCTGGCGCTTTCGCTTTATTACTGTAACTATATTTTATTAAACAAGGGGCAACACATTTGCACCGCGCCGTTCTAAAGATTGAACACACCTCAATGATCAATATAAGAGTTTTAATAACTTATGCCTTCATCAAGGGTGAACTTTTTATTCTCTACTTGATATGCATTAATGGCTTTAATGGTTACCTGCTCAGAACTACGCGGAAATCTTGAATTTCAAAGACCCGCTCTTATGTGTCCTGGCGCTTTCGCTTTATTACTGTAACTATTTGTTATTAAACAAGCGGCAACACTTCTGCACCGCGTCATTCTAAAGATTGAACATACCTCAATGATCAATATAAGAGTTTTAATAACTTATGCCTTCATCAAGGGGAAATTTTTAAATTTCTATTTGATATGCATTAATAGCTTTAATGGTTACCTGCTCAGAACTACGCGGAAATCTTGAATTTCAAAGACCCGCTCTTATATGTCCTGGCGCTTTCGCTTTATTATTGTAACTATTTGTTATTAAACAAGGGGCAACACATTTGCACCGCGTCGTTCTAAAGATTGAACATACCTCAATGATCAAAATAAGAGTTTTAATAACTTATGCCTTCATCAAGGGGAAATTCTTTATTCTCTACTTGATATGCATTAATGGCTTTAATGGTTACCTGCTCAGAACTACGCGGAAATCTTGAATTTCAAAGACCCGCTCTTATATGTCCTGGCGCTTTCGCTTTATTACTGTAACTATTTGTTATTAAACAAGGGGCAACACTTTTGCACCGCGTCGTTCTAAAGATTGAACATACCTCAATGATCAAAATAAGAGTTTTAATAACTTATGCCTTCATCAAGGGGAAATTTTTATATTTCTACTTGATATGCATTAATAGCTTTAATGGTTACCTGCTCAGAACTACGCGGAAATCTTGAATTTCAAAGACCCGCTCTTATGTGTCCTGGCGCTTTCGCTTTATTATTGTAACTATTTGTTATTAAACAAGGGGCAACACTTCTGCACCGCGTCGTTCTAAAGATTGAACATATCTCAATGATGAAAATAAGAGTTTTAATAACTTATGCCTTCATGAAGGGGAAATCCTTTATTCTCTACTTGATATGCATTATTGGCTTTAATGGTTACCTGCTCAGAACTAAGCGGAAATCTTGAATTTCAAAGACCCGCTCTTATATGTCCTGGCGCTTTCGCTTTATTATTGTAACTATTTGTTAAGATTGAACATACCTCAATGATCAAAATAAGAGTTTTAATAACTTATGCCTTCATCAAGGGAAATTTTTATTTCTACTTGATATGCATTAATAGCTTTAATGGTTACCTGCTCAGAACTTACGCGGAAATCTTGAATTTCAAAGACCCGCTCTTATATGTCCTGGCGCTTTCGCTTTATTACTGTAACTATTTGTTATTAAACAAGGGCAACACTTTTGCACGCGTCGTTCTAAAGATTGAACATACCTCAATGATCGAAATAAGAGTTTTAATAACTTATGCCTTCATCAAGGGGAAATTTTTATATTTCTATTTGATATGCATTAATAGCTTTAATGGTTACCTGCTCAGAACTACGCGGAAATCTTGAATTTCAAAGACCCGCTCTTATGTGTCCTGGCGCTTTCGCTTTATTATTGTAACTATTTGTTATTAAACAAGGGGCAACACATTTGCACCGCGTCGTTCTAAAGATTGAACATACCTCAATGATCAAAATAAGAGTTTTAATAACTTATGCCTTCATCAAGGGGAAATTTTTATATTTCTACTTGATATGCATTAATAGCTTTAATGGTTACCTGCCCAGAAACACGAGGAAATCTTGAATTTCAAAGACCCGCTCTTATGTGTCCTGGCGCTTTCGCTTTATTACTGTAACTATTTGTTATTAAACAAGGGCAACACTTTTGCACCACGTTGTTCTAAAGATTGAACATATCTCAATGATGAAAATAAGAGTTTTAATAACTTATGCCTTCATCAAGGGAAATTTTATTTCTACTTGATATGCATTAATAGCTTTAATGGTTACCTGCCAGAACTACGCGGAAATCTTGAATTTCAAAGACCGCTCTTATATGTCCTGGCGCTTTCGCTTTATTATGTAAAACCTAATTTGGTTTTAATTAAACAAGGGAAATTTTTTTCACCGGTTCTTCTTTAAAGGATTGAACTACCCAAATTTGAATTTCAAAATTTAAGGTTTTTTAATTAACTTTTGTTATTCAAGGGAAATTTTTATTCTTCTTGATTGCATTAATACTTTAAGGTTTTAACCTTAGCCTTCACAAATTTAATTTCAAAGAGCTTTAATTTATGTCCTGGGCGTTTCGCTTTATTCCTGGGTTTCCTTTATTTGTTATTTTTAAACAAGGGCAACACTTTGCACCGCGTCGTTCTAAAGATTGAACATACCTCAATGATCAAAATAAGAGTTTTAATAACTTATGCCTTCATCAAGGGAAATTTTTATTTCTACTTGATATGCATTAATACTTTAATGGTTACCTGCTCAGAACTACGCGGAAATCTTGAATTTCAAAGACCCGCTCTTATTGTCCTGGCGCTTTCGCTTTATTATTGTAACTATTTGTTATTAAACAAGGGCAACACTTTTGCGTCGTTCTAAAGATTGAACATACCTCAATGATCAAAATAAGAGTTTTAATAACTTATGCCTTCATCAAGGGAAATTTTAATTTCTACTTGATATGCATTAATAGCTTTAATGGTTACCTGCTCAGAACTACCGGAAATCTTGAATTTCAAAGACCCGCTCTTATATGTCCTGGCGCTTTCGCTTTTTTTTTTGTATGAATTGCATTTAGCTTAAGTTTACAACTACCAATAAAGCCTACTCTTGCCCCGGCTTTCCTCTCTAATCGCGAGGGTTTTATGCCAGGCAAGTAGTAACATTCGCGTAACCCTATGTGTTTTATTGATTGGACCTGCGCTCACTCAACCCTTACTAAATCTCACCCTTACAGTAATTCTAATTAACCATTTTTAATTTTCACTGTATCTTGGTCATTTGCAATCTAAACACGACAAAATGTCTGTTATGCGGTGCGCACATCCAGCTAATTACAAAGGCTATAAGGTCTATGTAGATATCATAAATAGAAGATTTCCAAATCAAGTTATAACTGTCAACAGACAACCGCAACCCACTCAAATCATACTGCAGCCTCAACAGGCCCAGCACCAATCTAATAAAGTACACCAATCTCAACCACATCAACTTCAACAATCTAGTCATTCTCAAATACAAGAGCTTAGCAATGAGCAAAATAACATATACGTACCACAAAATCTAGACAAATCATTCAGATTATCTAAACATCATCCTACAATAAGTACACAATCAATACATTCAAACAATAACACAACAGAACAACAAGCAGGTGACCTAACCTCCATTATTGCAGCAATGCAACAAACGATACAAGCTCAACAACAAACTATAATTGAGTTAACAAAACAAGTAGCGCTTTTAAGAGAAGACCAATTAAAAACAAAAATGGCCCAGCATATAAAATAGCCCTCTGGAATGCCAATGGCTTTCAAACCACAAACATGAACTGGAAATCTTCCTCAAGCTGGGCACACTGACTCTGAGAAAGCTGAACTACTGGCACAAGATTTAGAAAAGTCTTTCAGCCACTACCATCAGCAGTAACGCCTGAAGAAGATTCTGAAATCCGGAATATCTAGAGGCCCCTTTCAAATGTCGCCAATGCCAAAACTGTTCACGGTAAAAGAAGTTCGCGAAATCATCAACACAAATCTTCACCCAAATAAAGCTCCAGACTTTGATTTAGTAACAGGGCAAATAATCAAAGAACTCCCCCAAAGGTTTCGTAATGTTAACTACTATTTATAACGCAATTTTGAGAATAGGGTACTTCCGGCACAATGGAAAGTCTCCCAAGTAATTATGATTCTTAAGCCAGGAAAACACCAAACCTAACTGATTCTTACAGACCAATCAGTTTCTTGCCGATTATAAGTAAACTGCTTGCCAATAGACTAACACCTATCATAGAAGAGCTAAATCTTATACCTAATCATCAGTTTGGCTTTAGATATGAGCATTCCACCATTCAGCAGGTTCATCGAGTTGTTGACTACATCAACCAATCATTCGAAGAGAAGCAATACTGCACGGCAGTGTTCCTGGATGACAGCAAAGCTTTTGATAAAGTGTGGCATGATGGCCTCCTTTATAAATTGAAACATACACTGCCTCATCCATATTTTATTATATTGAAATCCTATCTAGAGGATAGACTCTTCCAGGTTAAATACGGACAACAACTAAGTGAACTGTATCCGGCACGTTCTGGAGTCCCACAAGGCAGTGTCTTAGGACCTATGTTATACCTGCTCTATACAGCTGATGTACCCACCAACACACAATCTCTAACAGCAACATTTGCGGATGATAAAGCCATCCTGATGAAACACAAAGATCCTGAAATAGCCGTTAAAATGCTACAAGCACATCTAAACGAAGTAGTGACATGGACCAAGCGACGTAGGATTAGACTGAACGAAACCAAATCGCTACATATCACCTTTACAAAATGCAGAGGAAATACACCGCAAATCCATATCAACAATACACCATTACCGCAGGTTGCGGAGGTAAAATATCTCGGCATAAAAGAAAACAATTGGCGATCAAGTTCAGCAAACATTACTAGATGCTCGGTAGAAGATCCAAGTTGTCACTTCAAAATAAACTCTTAGTTTATAAGGTTGCATTCAAACCAATATGGGCCTATGGCATAGAGTTATGGGGATCAGCAGCAAACACCAATATTCAAATCATCGAAAGATTTCAGACAAAAATGCTACGTACAATGTGTGACGCACCCTACTTCTTAAGAAACATTGATACTTTGCGCGACTTAAAAGTGGACACAGTGAAAGAAACCATTACCAAACTCAGTCAGCGATACCTAAGTAAATTGGAGTCTCACAGCAATCCTCTTGCGCTGAATTTACTCGATAAAAGTTTGGACACTCAAAGTCTAAGACGAGATAAAAGTTTGGACACTCAAAGTCTAAGACGAGTTAAACCACTACAACTACCTTATATATTTACTTAGCAATCAAGATCGCAGTTCTTACTTGCCCACTGTAATAATCTAACCACATCTCCTCGGCTTCTAAGTTACTTATAGGTTTAAGTCACAGGACGTTAATCCTAACGCCTTTTTCATGTCATTTAATCACTTATGTATCAAATTTGCTTATTGTGTATACAGATCGCAACAGTGAATAAATAATTTAAAAAAACTTAAATTAATTAACTAGTGCAATGCTAAGCGCACTATAAAGGCGCTAGAGGCCAGCTTAACCTAAACTACCCGCAAAATGGGACAAGGTCACAACTAAGGTACTCGTCCCAGTACACGGAACAATGCTAATAAAGCAAGATCAACAAATAAAAGCACTTACGGTTTACTCCGGTTGCACACATTGCGCGAAACCTTTTCCAGCGCTGGTGACGACGCCCGGCGACGGCGAGCACTGTTGTCAATAGGCGACGAAGGCTGGACCACGATGATTATTTCAGTGGCTGGTGCGATCTTGTTGCGACTATGCCCGGCTGGTGCAGCAATGGGCTCTGAAGTTGTTGTTGGAGGTTCTAAGAACCTATGACACTTTCTTTTCGGACAGACGCCGAGCCGAGCTGTCAGTGGCGCTGATTAACGAAGAGATATTTTGGCATCTTTGTCTGCTCTACAAGTAGTCGAGTCAAATTAGTAAGAAAAACATTGAAAGCTCAAAATTTTAGCGGGTACACGTATCGAAATGTTCCAAGGCGCATTCGATTCGTAAGAGCATCAGACAAAAATGTTACCACATATTTTTTGTTATAATGCGAAAGTGAATTTGTGAACGCAAAATGCATTTATTTGATGAGCTTTTGCAGACCTAAAGAATATTTTATTTCTCTATTTGTTTTCAAACAAGCGGCAACACTTTTGCACCTCGTCGTTCTAAAGATTGAACAAAATAAGAGTTTTAATAACTTATGCCTTCATCAATGGGAAATTTTTATATTTCTACTTGATATGCATTAATGGCTTTAATGGTTACCTGCCCAGAACTACGCGGAAATCTTGAATCAAAGATCCGCTCTTATATGTCCTGGCGCTTTCGCTTTATTACTGTAACTATTTGTTATTAAACAAGGAACAACACTTTTGCACCGCGTCGTTCTAAAGATTGAACATACTTCAATGATCAAAATAAGAGTTTTAATAACTTATGCTTTCATCAAGGGGAAATTTTTATATTTCTACTTGATATGCATTAATAGCTTTAAAGGTTGCCTGCCCAGAACTTTTCGGAAATCTTGAATTCCAAAGACCTGCTCTTATATGTCCTGGTGCTTTCACTTTATTACTCTATTTGTTATTAAACAAGGGGCAACACTTTTGCACCACGTTGTTCTAAAGATTGAACATACCTCAATGATCAAAATAAGAGTTTTAATAACTTATGCCTTCATGAAGGGGAAATCCTTTATTCTCTACTTGATATGCATTAATAGCTTTAATGGTTACCTGCTCAGAACTTCGCGGAAATCTTGAATTTCAAAGACCCGCTCTTATATGTCCTGTCGCTTTCGCTTTATTACTGTAACTGTTTGTTATTAAACAAGGGGCAACACTTTTGCACCGCGTCGTTCTAAAGTCTAAATATACTTCAATGATCAAAATAACAGTTTTAATTACTTATGCCTTCATCAATGGGAAATTTTTATATTTCTACTTGATATGCATTAATAGCTTTAATGGTTACCTGCCCAGAACTATGCGGAAACCTTGAATTTCAAAGACCCGCTCTTATATGTCCTGGCGCTTTCGCTTTATTATGTAACTATTTGTTATTAAACAAGGGGCAACACATTTGCACAGCGTCGTTCTAAAGATTGAACATACCTCAATGATCAAAATAAGAGTTTTAATAACTTATGCCTTCATCAAGGGGAAATTTTTATATTTCTACTTGATATGCATTAATAGCTTTAATGGTTACCTGCTCAGAACTTCGCGGAAATCTTGAATTTCAAAGACCCGCTCTTATATGTCCTGGCGCTTTCGCTTTATTACTGTAACTATTTGTAATCAAACAAGCGGCAACACTTTTGCACCTCGTCGTTCTAAAGTTTGAACATACCTCAACGATCAAAATAAGAGTTTTAATAACTTATGCCTTCATCAAGGGGAAATTTTTATATTTCTACTTGATATGCATTAATAGCTTTAATGGTTACCTGCTCAGAACTACGCGGAAATCTTGAATTTCAAAGACCCGCTCTTATGTGTCCTGGCGCTTTCGCTTTATTATTGTAACTATTTGTTATTAAACAAGGGGCAACACTTTTGCACCACGTTGTTCTAAAGATTGAACATATCTCAATGATGAAAATAAGAGTTTTAATAACTTATGCCTTCATGAAGGGGAAATCCTTTATTCTCTACTTGATATGCATTAATGGCTTTAATGGTTACCTGCTCAGAACTACGCGAAAATCTTGAATTTCAAAGATCCGCTCTTATGTTTCCTGGCGCTTTCGCTTTATTATTGTAACTATTTGTTATTAAACACGCGGCAACACTTTTGCATCGTGTCGTTCTAAAGATTGAACATACCTCAATGATCAAAATAAGCGTTTTAATAACTTATGGCTCCATCAATGGGAAATTTTTTATTCTCTACTTGATATGCATTAACGGCTTTAATGGTTACCTGCTCAGAACTACGCGGAAATCTTGAATTTCAAAGACCCGCTCTTATATGTCCTGGCGCTTTCGCTTTATTATTGTAACTATTTGTTATTAAACAAGGGGCAACACATTTGCACCGCGTCGTTATAAAGATTGAACATACCTCAATGATCAAAATAAGAGTTTTAATAACTTATGCCTTCATCAAGGGAAATTTTATATTTCTACTTGATATGCATTAATAGCTTTAATGGTTACCTGCTCAGAACTACGCGAAATCTTGAATTTCAAAGACCGCTCTTATGTCCTGGCGCTTTCGCTTTATTATTGTAACTATTTGTTATTAAACAAGGGGCAACACATTTGCACCGCGTCGTTCTAAAGATTGAACATACCTCAATGATTAAAATAAGAGTTTTAATAACTTATGCCTTCATCAAGGGAAATTTTTATTTCTACTTGATATGCATTAAGCTTTAATGGTTACCCTCAGAACTACGCGGAAATCTTGAATTTCAAAGACCCGCTCTTATATGTCCTGGCGCTTTCGCTTTATTACTGTAACTATTTGTTATTAAACAAGGGCAACACTTTGCACCGCGTCGTTCTAAAGATTGAACATACCTCAATGATCAAAATAGAGTTTTAATAACTTATGCCTTCATCAAGGGAAATTTTATATTTCTACTTGATATGCATTAATGCTTTAATGGTTACCTGCTCAGAACTACGCGGAAATCTTGAATTTCAAAGACCCGCTCTTATATGTCCTGGCGCTTTCGCTTTATTACTGTAACTATTTGTTATTAAACAAGCGGCAACATTTTGCACCGTCGTTCTAAAGATTGAACATACCTCAATGATCAAAATAAGAGTTTTAATAACTTATGCCTTCATCAAGGGAAATTTTATATTTCTACTTGATATGCATTAATAGCTTTAATGGTTACCTGCTCAGAATACGCGGAAATCTTGAATTTCAAAGACCCGCTCTTATGTCCTGGCGCTTTCGCTTTATTATTGTAACTATTTGTTATTAAACAAGGGCAACACATTTGCACCGCGTCGTTCTAAAGATTGAACATACCTCAATGATCAAAATAAGAGTTTTAATAACTTATGCCTTCATCAAGGGGAAATTTTTATATTTCTACTTGATATGCATTAATAGCTTTAATGGTTACCTGCCCAGAACTTACGGAAATCTTGAATTTCAAAGACCCGCTCTTATATGTCCTGGCGCTTTCGCTTTATTATTGTAACTATTTGTTATTAAACAAGGGGCAACACATTTGCACAGCGTCGTTCTAAAGATTGAACATACCTCAATGATTAAAATAAGAGTTTTAATAACTTATGCCTTCATCAAGGGAAATTTTTATTTCTACTTGATATGCATTAATAGCTTTAATGGTTACCTGCCCAGAACTACGCGGAAATCTTGAATTTCAAGACCCGCTCTTATATGTCCTGGCGCTTTCGCTTTATTACTGTAACTATTTGTTATTAAACAGCGGCAACACTTTTGCACGCGTCGTTCTAAAGATTGAACATACCTCAATGATCAAAATAGAGTTTTAATAACTTATGCCTTCATCAAGGGAAATTTTATATTTCTACTTGATATGCATTAATGCTTTAATGGTTACCTGCTCAGAACTAGCGGAAATCTTGAATTTCAAAGACCCGCTCTTATATGTCCTGCGCTTTCGCTTTATTACTGTAACTATTTGTTATTAAACAAGGGCAACACTTTTGCACGCGTCGTTCTAAAGATTGAACATACCTCAATGATCAAAATAAGAGTTTTAATAACTTATGCCTTCATCAAGGGAAATTTTTATATTTCTACTTGATATGCATTAATAGCTTTAATGGTTACCTGCCCAGAACTTCGGAAATCTTGAATTTCAAAGACCCGCTCTTATATGTCCTGGCGCTTTCGCTTTATTACTATTTGTTATTAAACAAGGGCAACACTTTTGCACAGCGTCGTTCTAAAGATTGAACATACCTCAATGATCAAAATAAGAGTTTTAATAACTTATGCCTTCATCAAGGGAAATTTTTATTTCTACTTGATATGCATTAAGCTTTAATGGTTACCTGCTCAGAACTACGCGGAAATCTTGAATTTCAAAGACCCGCTCTTATATGTCCTGCGCTTTCGCTTTATTACTGTAACTATTTGTTATTAAACAAGGGCAACACTTTGCACCGCGTCGTTCTAAAGATTGAACATACCTCAATGATCAAAATAAGAGTTTTAATAACTTATGCCTTCATCAAGGAAATTTTTATTTCTACTTGATATGCATTAAGCTTTAATGGTTACCTGCCCAGAACTACGCGGAAATCTTGAATTTCAAAGACCGCTCTTATATGTCCTGGCGCTTTCGCTTTATTACTGTAACTATTTGTTATTAAACAAGGGCAACACTTTGCACCGCGTCGTTCTAAAGATTGAACATACCTCAATGATCAAAATAAGAGTTTTAATAACTTATGCCTTCATCAATGGAAATTTTTATTCTCTACTTGATATGCATTAAGCTTTAATGGTTACCTGCTCAGAACTACGCGGAAATCTTGAATTTCAAAGACCCGCTCTTATATGTCCTGGCGCTTTCGCTTTATTATGTAACTATTTGTTATTAAACAAGGGCAACACTTTGCACCGCGTCGTTCTAAAGATTGAACATACCTCAATGATCAAAATAAGAGTTTTAATAACTTATGCCTTCATGAAGGGGAAATTTTATTTCTACTTGATATGCATTAATAGCTTTAATGGTTACCTGCCCAGAAACACGAGGAAATCTTGAATTTCAAAGACCCGCTCTTATGTGTCCTGGCGCTTTCGCTTTATTACTGTAACTATTTGTTATTAAACAAGGGGCAACACTTCTGCACCGCGTCGTTCTAAAGATTGAACATACCTCAATGATCAAAATAAGAGTTTTAATAACTTATGCCTTCATCAAGGGGAAATTCTTTATTCTCTACTTGATATGCATTAATGGCTTTAATGGTTACCTGCTCAGAACTACGCGGAAATCTTGAATTTCAAAGTCCCGCTGTTATATGTCCTGGCGCTTACGCTTTATTATTGTAACTATTTGTTAGTAAACAAGGGGCAACACATTTGCACCGCGTCGTTCTAAAGATTGAACATACCTCAATGATTAAAATAAGAGTTTTAATAACTTATGCCTTCATCAAGGGAAATTTTTATTTCTACTTGATATGCATTAATAGCTTTAATGGTTACCTGCTCAGAACTTACGCGGAAATCTTGAATTTCAAAGACCCGCTCTTATATGTCCTGGCGCTTTCGCTTTATTACTGTAACTATTTGTTATTAAACAAGCGGCAACACTTTTGCACGCGTCGTTCTAAAGATTGAAATACCTCAATGATCAAAATAAGATTTTAATAACTATGCCTTCATCAAGGGAAATTTTATTTCTACTTGATATGCATTAATGGCTTTAATGGTTACCTGCTCAGAACTACGCGGAAATCTTGAATTTCAAAGACCCGCTCTTATATGTCCTGGCGCTTTCGCTTTATTACTGTAACTATTTGTTATTAAACACGCGGCAACACTTTTGCATCGCGTCGTTCTAAAGATTATGCCTTCATCAAGGGGAAATTTTTATATTTCTACTTGATATGCATTAATAGCTTTAATGGTTACCTGCTCAGAACTTCGCGGAAATCTTGAATTTCAAAGACCCGCTCTTATATGTCCTGTCGCTTTCGCTTTATTACTGTAACTGTTTGTTATTAAACAAGGGGCAACACTTTTGCACCGCGTCGTTCTAAAGTCTAAATATACTTCAATGATCAAAATAACAGTTTTAATTACTTATGCCTTCATCAATGGGAAATTTTTATATTTCTACTTGATATGCATTAATAGCTTTAATGGTTACCTGCTCAGAACTTCGCGGAAATCTTGAATTTCAAAGACCCGCTCTTATATGTCCTGGCGCTTTCGCTTTATTACTGTAACTATTTGTAATCAAACAAGCGGCAACACTTTTGCACAGCGTCGTTCTAAAGATTGAACATACCTCAATGATCAAAATAAGAGTTTTAATAACTTATGCCTTCATCAAGGGGAAATTTTTATATTTCTACTTGATATGCATTAATAGCTTTAATGGTTACCTGCTCAGAACTTCGCGGAAATCTTGAATTTCAAAGACCCTCTCTTATATGTCCTGTCGCTTTCGCTTTATTACTGTAACTATTTGTAATCAAACAAGCGGCAACACTTTTGCACAGCGTCGTTCTAAAGATTGAACATACCTCAATGATCGAAATAAGAGTTTTAATAACTTATGCCTTCATCAAGGGGAAATTTTTATATTTCTATTTGATATGCATTAATAGCTTTAATGGTTACCTGCTCAGAACTACGCGGAAATCTTGAATTTCAAAGACCCGCTCTTATGTGTCCTGGCGCTTTCGCTTTATTATTGTAACTATTTGTTATTAAACAAGGGGCAACACTTTTGCACCACGTTGTTCTAAAGATTGAACATATCTCAATGATGAAAATAAGAGTTTTAATAACTTATGCCTTCATGAAGGGAAATCCTTTATTCTCTACTTGATATGCATTAATGCTTTAATGGTTACCTGCCGAGAACTACGCGGAAATCTTGAATTTCAAAGACCCGCTCTTATATGTCCTGGCGCTTTCGCTTTATTACTGTAACTATTTGTTATTAAACAAGGAACAACACTTTTGCACAGCGTCGTTCTAAAGATTGAACATACCTCAATGATCAAAATAAGGTTTTAATAACTTATGCCTTCATCAAGGGAAATTTTATATTTCTACTTGATATGCATTAATGGCTTTAATGGTTACCTGCTCAGAACTACGCGGAAATCTTGAATTTCAAAGACCCGCTCTTATATGTCCTGTCGCTTTCGCTTTATTACTGTAACTATTTGTTATTAAACAAGGGCAACACTTTGCACCGCGTCGTTCTAAAGATTGAACATACCTCAATGATCAAAATAAGAGTTTTAATAACTTATGCCTTCATCAAGGGAATTTTTATATTCTACTTGATATGCATTAATAGCTTTAATGGTTACCTGCCCAGAACTACGCGAAATCTTGAATTTCAAAGACCCGCTCTTATATGTCCTGGCGCTTTCGCTTTATTACTGTAACTATTTGTTATTAAACACGCGGCAACACTTTTGCATCGCGTCGTTCTAAAGATTGAACATACCTCAATGAACAAAATAAGAGTTTTAATAACTTATGCCTTCATCAAGGGGAACTTTTTATATTGCTACTTGATATGCATTAATAGCTTTAATGGTTACCTGCTCAGAACTACGCGGAAATCTTGAATTTCAAAGACCGCTCTTATGTGTCCTGGCGCTTTCGCTTTATTACTGTAACTATTTGTTATTAAACAAGGGGCAACACTTTTGCACCGCGTCGTTCTAAAGATTGAACATACCTCAATGATCAAAATAAGAGTTTTAATAACTTATGCCTTCATCAAGGGAAATTTTTATTCTCTACTTGATATGCATTAATGGCTTTAATGGTTACCTGCTCAGAACTACGCGGAAATCTTGAATTTCAAAGTCCCGCTGTTATATGTCCTGGCGCTTACGCTTTATTATTGTAACTATTTGTTAGTAAACAAGGGGCAACACATTTGCACCGCGTCGTTCTAAAGATTGAACATACCTCAATGATTAAAATAAGAGTTTTAATAACTTATGCCTTCATCAAGGGGAAATTTTTATATTTCTACTTGATATGCATTAATAGCTTTAATGGTTACCTGCTCAGAACTACGCGGAAATCTTGAATTTCAAAGACCCGCTCTTATATGTCCTGGCGCTTTCGCTTTATTACTGTAACTATTTGTTATTAAACAAGGAACAACACTTTTGCACCGCGTCGTTCTAAAGATTGAACATACCTCAATGATCAAAATAAGAGTTTTAATAACTTATGCCTTCATCAAGGGGAGATTTTTAAATTTCTACTTGATATGCATTAATATCTTTAATGGGTACCTGCCCAGAACTACGCGGAAATCTTGAATTTCAAAGACCCGCTCTTATATGTCCTGACGGTATTTTGCTTGCCGCCGCAGTTGGTCTAAATGTTTGACATTTCATTGTCTACAGATTACATATTAGATATATCACTTAAACGGGAAGATCAGCAATAAACAATTTAGTGAGAACCCTTGCTAAAGCTTTCCCCTTAAGAATTTGTAGGGTGGTGCACTTGAAAAGTTCATTCAATGTTGGCTTTACCAATTAAACTAACACACCTGCTTAAATAAGGAAACATATATTCTTACTTAATGTGAGCATAATTGTTACTTACTTACTTCCTCTTCTCCCATTGCACCTCACGGTGTCGGTGTTTTGAGCCATTGTTTAAATGAGTGTTTATCCCTTGCAAGGGTTTGTATTTGTGTTAAGGTCTGTCCTCTTTCTCTTGCTGATTCGTTGATGTTGTCTTCCCACTTTCGCCTGGGTCTTCCTCTATCTCTCCTTCCATCACATCTCATTTCAAAACGGTTTTGGGTATCGTTCATTGCTCATTCTGACCAGGTGTCCATACCATTGTAGCTGTTTGGTTTTTATTTCTTCTACCAACGGTGTGATTTCTAGTTCATTTTGTATGGATCTGTTACGGACCCTATCTTTTCTTGTTTTCCCACTATCCGCCTTAGATACCTCATCTCTGCAGTTGTTATTTTGGATTTATGTTTGTCTGTTATCGCCCATGTCTCGGGCGTATAGAAGTGTTATATATTGTTTTATATAAGTGCATTTTTGCTTTGATACCTATTTCTTTTTCTCTATCAATGTGTTGTTTACTTGATAGTATATCCTATTTCCTTTGTTTATTCAGTGTTTTATTTCTTGATCTATTCTTCCATCCTTACTGATTAGTACTCCTAGGTATTCGTATGTTTGTACTGTTTGTATCTGTTTCCCGTCTATTCGTATATCTATTTCTTCTTCGTTTTCCTGTTTTGTGACATGCATTTCTCTTGTTTTTTCTATATTAATGGTCATCCCTCTTTCTTCGAGCATAATTGTTATAGCGTTAATTGCTCGGCATTTTAATGATAATTTTGTGTTAGATTGTTTTGTATGTGGAAGTCTAAATGTTTGTTCTATCGTGTAAGTAAAAGAACATAAGAACATGGTTTATTTGTGTTGTATTTTTGTAACTGTGAAGATGATGGAGAAATAATTTGTTGATTATATCTCTAAAGTAAAATCAGAAACTGAAGATGCCGCTAGCAAAATTGAAGGTGAAGGTAATGCTTTATTTTTCTAATTGTTTAGAGTTTCTCAGCTTTAAAGTATTCTCCTCTACAGAGCGTGAAGAAGTTTTATAGCCGATTTTGGGATGTCGTTGTTGAATTTGCTTTAATTTTCTGAAATGTGTCAAAACTTCTACTATTCAACTCTGATTTTAATTTGGGGATCATGAAAAAAACAGCTGATACTAGGTTGATGGAGTACGTCAGTAGGCACTTACCACTTTAAATTGGATAAACCACTTATAATACTGAGTGCGGCTTAAACCTATCATCATAAGTTCTCGTGGATATTTTCTCAAGTTTTTCGCAAAATTTTGCATTCACTAGTCACAGACTACTTTTAACCCAAAAATAATAACAAGAACCAAGAGAACCATTGAATTTTATTGAATGAAGTTCTACTAACTGCGTGCGTTTGGGATGCCATTTTGTCAGGCATTTTAAAATGTTCGTATTACAGAAGCTGAAGATAAAAAAAGACAAAAATATTTAGTGTTGTCTATTTTCCACTAACGTGTGGCGTCGATGTTTCATATGGCAAAAATGAGCACAAAAGCTATGCGGGGATATAATTTAGTGTTAGAACAACCACCTTTTTTTTTGAAATCACTGTCTCCATTGACAAGCTTCTATTCTACGTGGTAACGCAGTTTGGGATACTTGTGAAAATCACTTGATAAAAGGTTTAATGAATACAAGAGATATTTTTGAAATAAAATATTTTAGCTCTTCTGGTAATATTTTGAATTTTTTGATAATAATAGAAAATCTGTTGGTATCAAATTTGGTGGATATTCAAACTGTACAACGGAACAGTTCGTAATGTTTCTTGCAATTTCGTAATATAGACTCCTTTTGCTCCATTCCTCGCAATAAAGCGGTGATTATTTAAATATTTACAATTTTAATAAAAAAAATTAAAGAATATTATAAAATTAGCGAATCTTACCCTTCTTTGTCTCCTGGAGTACATAAAAATATAGCGACTGCACGACTAGATCACCGGGAATATTTGTTACCAAATGACTTAACAAGTTTTTTTTTATTCAGTTATTTGTGTGCACAAAACTTCCCACTATGTTTGAGAGTCGTGGTTGGCACTGGAGCGTTTTATAAATTTATGTTTGACTTGATATAAGCAGCAAAGCTCGTTAGGGTACTATTTTCAATTAATGTGCCGTGTCTCATTATTGTAATAAATATGGATAGAATTTTTTAAATTATTAGAATCATTTACACCTGGAAGTAACAACAATAAAAAAAGGATAGATAATTACCACGATATATAGTTTAAATATAAATTAACCGTTATGTCCAATAAACCGTAGTGAGTCGTTTGTCGAGAAGTCTTATCAAAATAAAGTATAAAGCCATAAAAGCTACTCAGACATTTAAATAGCAAACACGCAACCGAAAAAGGCAAACCTGTGAAATTCTTTGAACGAAAGCTAAAGTTTCTCTACAGAGGGCAAGTCATTTTTTATCAACAACCATGTTTTGATTTGCAAAAACCAGTAAACTCCATGTAATTGTTAATGGTCTGATTTACCTATCAGTGGATGTTGAAACGATGTAAATAGTGGTTGATGAAATGGAGGCCGTAAAATTTAAAAAAAATAGTTTTTCTAAGATTTTCATGTAAGTACAATAACATCTTGCCCTCGATGTTCTTGTATCTATAGAGACTCTACGTATTGCTTAACCAATACATACTGAATAGAAACCAATCATCCAATAATGTAGTAGACTTTGAGCAAACTTGTTCCGGTATTTTACTATTATTATATCTATTGGCTTTTTCGGTGTGAATTTGTCACAGAATACAACTCTACAGTGTATGTCATACCTTTTTTTTCGTAGTATCGTCGATATCAGTATTTTTCTTGGTCTTCCAGGAATTACATTGAAATACTGAAAAATGTGCAATATGCTCAAAGGCAACGTCTCTTACGCTTTGGAGCTAATAAATTATTTTTACATGATCAAACACCCTTATCTAAACCAACATGTTTTTATTAAAGAAGTTGCGGTAAAGTTTTGGGAGAAGACTCACAGTCATTCAAGTACGCCAAAACTTCTAAATATGGATTCACACTTTGAATATAACTTCAAATTGAGGTAGAAGAATAATTTCCTGTTTTCAAAAGGAAGAAAATCATTAGCTGTAATAATAACGAATAAACTATAAATTAAATAGCAATTAATATACGACGTGTTATACACGTATAGTGACTACGAGCCTGGGAAATCATCTTGGGCACTGCTGTTTGGCGAATGGGGAGGAGGAGAAACATTTCGGACAATGTTATCACCAAGAAAAATTATCTAATCACTTTGAGTACGAAAACGTAGAGATGGCTGAGGTATAGTTTACTTATTGATTGATCTTCAAATTAGTTAGCGCAGTTTTAGTATCAAAAATAAATGGAAATGGATAAGGAAATCGAAATCGCAGACAACCTTTGTGCTCCAAAAAGCATGCATTGTATTAAACTAAAATTTTGTTGGCACGATGATACAAATAAATAATGGACATAAAAAGAGCAGTGGTGAGCAGTTGCAGTCCTTGATTTTATCCTGCAGCAGTCACTATTTTACTAGTTGAGCAAAGAATTACAAATTCTGAATGATTGCAGCACAGAGGTAATTGGCATTTCAACAGGTCCCATAAATGTTTAATAAGGGACATGTTCGAGAAGCGGACAAGTTGGAATAGTGTTTGGACATGGCGTGGACAGTTCTAGGTAATACAGACTGTGTGCGGTTGGAAGTTATCTTGCTGGAATATTTTTTCTGAAATTCTGGCCAGAAATGAGAGTATACGAAGCTGTAGGATTTCATACCGCCACACTACTACAAAGGAGCAACCACAAAGCTGTAGCGGGGAAGTGTGTCGCTCAGTAGACAGTTTAGGATTTATGCCGTTCGTGACACCATCTGTATTTGCAGTGGTGCGAGCATCTATAGGCTGCTAAATGTATTTCTGTATAGTGAACCACGTTACCGTGAGATTCGTACGTGCCTGGCGCTTAATCTATTGATCCTTTTTACTGGTGGTCTGTCTGATTCATCAGGAGTCAGTCAACCATTTATGAGTCTCGTGTTTTGTGTACACTGCTCCTAACTCAGTCGGGTGGCATGGTTGGGTTTCTACCCGTTGTTTTGCTTGGTACGGCTTTATGGAATAGAACACATATACGTTACTTTTAAAGTTGTGTTGAGGTACTTGGGTCTTGGGCCGATGTCTTATTCGCTCACTGTTAGACGATCTCTTGTGGGAGTAGTAATTGGTCTTGTTGGTCGCTTTCGCGACTACTATTTTTGGAATTTGTGATTTGTTCTAAGACCCCTAACCTTTGAGTTGGAGTGGCCTTGCATATTGTTGTAAAATTTCGTCGTATTTTTTTAGGAACTCTTTTACTATAGATATTGCTTTGTCTCTGCAGAGGCAGTCTTGTGGGTGTTTACTACATACCAATTTACACCGATTTTGTAGTTACAGCATTACAGTCGAGTGTGTTGTTATGCACAATATAATTTGTAAAATAACTCGAATTGTAACTACTGACATTATTATTTTGTGTCCGTGGTATATTTTATTGGTACACATATTTCATCGTCGAGCAGCTTATCAGAAAGGAAGAATGTGAGGATTGTCAATTTAGAATATTCACCTTTTTATATTTTGGTTGTATCGATTTATTTTAATAAAAAGTGAACAAAAACAATGCGACATTCACGTTTTCTTCAGCAGAGGCATACGACTGATGGTTTTTCAGTGCCTCGACAAGGCAATATATAAAAAAAAACTAGCTAAAGTCTAGGACATTTCTGTAGTAGATAATATTCTGATAACCCTGTTGATAATTTAAAAATTTTGGTTGAAAATATTTGCGGTTTTATTGTTCAATAACTTACAAACCTTTCTGGGAATTACACGAATGGCTTAATTGGCTGCGTTTACGGCATAATAAAAATGTTTTTTTAAACAGTAACTTCCACATATTTCAGGTCTAGTTATCACCGGAAGATTCGTGGAAATCGCTCAGGCACATCCTAATAGGTACGGAGGGAGAGTCTTTTTCTCTAATGAAGCGTAAACCTTATGAAGGTGAGTTTGTATATTAATTTACGATTATTATCTTAATAATTTATTTTTTAATAACGAATGTGCATGTATTGTTTTCCTTAGGCCAATCTTAAGTACGTAAATGCTTCTTAATACTTTGTGACGGTTACATGTTCATGTGTATGGTTTTTATTCAACAGAACTTCAATATTTCCATAATGATTTTATCATCACACTTTTTTGTTTCACTAATTTATGCTGCTATGCATAAAAATTGAAACGGAATGAAATTTGAAAATAGTCACACTTCTAGGTATTA
Source organism: Sinelater perroti (assembly GCA_036346155.1). Classification (NCBI taxonomy): domain Eukaryota; kingdom Metazoa; phylum Arthropoda; class Insecta; order Coleoptera; family Elateridae; genus Sinelater; species Sinelater perroti. The sequence goes on from JARFIY010000133.1 coordinate 24,203, forward strand.
TATTGTTAAGTAAACAATTAAAAACTAAAAAATATAAATCACTTAAAAATCTATAATTAATTACATCTCCACGTACTTTCACAATCAAGCATATAGAGCACTGCAGGTGATGGTTGGGGCATTTCATTTCACGCGAAATTTACGCGTATATAGAATTTACCTTTTAACTAAGTTGGTTTTGCGTAATCGGATAGCTTCTAACTGGCTATAGTCCGTTTAATTTTATTATACATTGAATGATTTTACAGATTATTTAAGTACCTCACTAAATTATCGTACGTCGAGATTGAAACGAGGGACATCCGATAGACACATTTTGTAATCTGTTTAAATAAGTATATTTTGAAATCAGCAATGATCACATACTGCTGCGCATTCTTTGTTAGACAAAGACATTTTATACAGAGTCGTTTAGGTATATGTATGTATGTATGTTGTATGTTATGTATGTATGTATGTATGTATGTGTAAATGCAATAATAATTTTCTGTTCATTAATATTCAAGTAATATTTGTACCAATTGCTGTTATAGGCGAACGAAACAAATTGTTTGCATTTATATGTGAGCAGTTAAGTATACAGTATTTCGTTGTTACCTACAGTAATGTATTCATTGTGAAACAGCTATCATTGGACGTCATTTGCTTTACATATCCTTTTTTTTGAATCGTAAATAACAGCACTTTATAATTTATTGAATATGTCAAAATTCGAGCCGAATAAAGTGTTTTTGCGAGGAGTTTTACTTCATTGCTTTAATATGAACAAAAGTGCTGCTGAAGCTTATCGTATTTTAGTGAAGTGTATGGTGAACATGCTCTAGCTGGGTTAAGCCCGGCCAACTATCAACATCAGTGGCAAAGCCGAATATCCATGGGTCTAAGCTCCTGCTCTGTATTTGGTGGGATCAGAGGGTGTGATTTATTACGAACTGTTAAAACCGAATGAACCCATAAATGGGGATCGCTACCGTCTACAATTGATGTGCTTGAGCCGTGCATTGAAAGAAAAACGACCGGAATACTCCGAAAGACACAACAAAGTCATTTTGCTGCGCGACACTGCACGTCCCCACGTCGCAAAACCTGTACAAACATACCTGGAAACACCTTAAATGGGAAATCCTACCCACCCGCCGTATTCTTCAGATGTTGCTCCTTCTGATTGCCATTTGTTTCGTTCGATGGCTCATAGCCTGTCTGAAAAGCTCACTTCCTACGAAAATTGTAAAAAATGGGTCGATTAGTGGATTGGATCTAAAGACGGAGCGTTCTTCCGGCACGGTATTCGTTCCCTGCCCGAAAGATGGTCAAAAGTAGTAGAAAGCGATGGGCGATACTTTAATTAATGTATTTTTTGACTTTCATTTAAAATAAATAATTTTTTTTATGAAAAAAACGCTAAAAATTAATTCTAACACCTTATGTCTGTTGCCTGCGGGAAGACATAAATGATTTTAGAAAATAATTTGATGTTTGGTGGTACATACGTCATTTTAAATTTAAACACCGGTCACATAGCCATAAGCGTTGAAATATTACCTAGTAATATTATCGCCAAACGTTGTTGCCTCAATATTTACCAAGCTAAACTCATATTATCGGTAAATTCGAGTTGCAATTTAAAAACTATTATAGCAATGCACCAGAGTGACATGGAATTCGTGACGCGCAGCAACATTATCGCGAAATTCGAAATTCACCAGGCGAGTGGGAAATTTTTAGCTGACCCAGTTTCCAAACTGGAAACCAGCTACTGTTTCTGTCATCTATGACGCCTTGTAATTTTTTATTTGTGACAAATAGAGACATAACGTTTTCAGTATTCAACTAAGGATCATAAGTCAAATCTAGACGTCAAAAATCAGCCTGATCGGAAAATCTCGAGACCGGTTTGACCGGAAGTGGCCGCACATTTTTCGGTTCCGGCCGCTAAATTTTTGCCGCTATTCACTTTCATTTAAATATAATTCACTGTTATTCGTTTCAATAAAATTTCGTTAAACCCTAGTTTAGTTTCATGCATAGGGTCCGCTCCTTACCTGTAAAGAATATTATCGCTTCTTAACATTTAACTCGCGAAAACTGACTGAAGTAATTATCGCAGAAATGTGATTTTTGGCATGCGAGTGTTTTCGAACACCCTTGCCATATGGAGCAAACAAATTTTTTTTATTGCTTCTGGTTTCGCAAATGTACTATTTCAGCCTCCCTGTATAAGACGGACGAAAAATTGGTTTACAAAAAAAGTGCCCTCTTTATGCCTTACATTTTGATAAAGGAGCCTATCTCTTGCGGTTTAGAAAATATAAGCGAAAAACTAAATATTTTAAAAGTTGGGGGTTTTTCAACAGGAAGGCGGGTAGTAAGGGCATGAGTTATTAAGTGTTTTTTTTTAAACTGATTTTATAGTTCTACAGTTTGGTCTTTAGTAGAAGTCGCCGTCTGCCAAAATGGCGTGTGCGGTAGTGTACGTGTTTAATTTTAAGCCATCTGGGTTGTTCTTTCAGCAACCCCAAATCGCCAATTAGTAGACTCGAATATAGATGTTAAGATGTTAGATCTTGCTGCATTATTTTACAATTTGGTTGTTTGTATGCGGCTACTATTTTTAATTGAATGTTGTCTTTTAGCTCTAATACTATTGAAGTAGTTTCAAGACTATGATGGTTTATGTTGGATAGTTGATATTGCGGAATTTTTTATCCGATTAAGATAGCAACGCCTCCTGTATACTAGATAACCTGGTAGTCTGAATATTTAATTTTTGATTAAATGTTTTTTGATATGCAAACAATGTCGGTGCTATGTCTAGAAAGGAAGATTTGGTATTTCCACCTTTGTCTTTTAATTTAAGTTTGCGTTCCAATTTAGGACTATTGTATTATTTATAGTGTATAAATTAATTAAAACCGTGTTGTATCAAGGTAGCTATGAGTGTCGTAAGATGGGGTTTAATTTCGTCAAGATGCGGTGTGATTAATTCTATTAGTAGTTTAATAGTTGTTGTTATGGTATCTGAAGTTTCGGTTTGGTTTGTTGTCGAATTTGGGTTGCCTGTAATTGTGCTCGCAAATGTTCTCTCAGTTTTTCTGCTAAAGTTTTCTTGGGATGCATTGGGTTTAATATTTTTGTTAATTTTTGTATAATACGGACAACCTTCATAATTTGCGGGATCTTTTTCTCTGTAGTTAACACATTTTTTTGTTCTTCTTTTTGTGGTTCTCTGTGGATTTAATGCAGCGTGGCACGAGTTTGCAGTAATTTTTTGTATGCCCGTATCTTTGACAGCTTCTACCTTGAGGAATATTCCTACATTTTCTTCTTGGTTCTACTTCAATAATGCAGGAGCTTAGATTAGTGAGATTAAAAATGTCCGTTACTTTATCGGTTTTGGTAAGGCTTACTGCGCAAATAGACGGGGAAATTCTGTTCTTGTTGTATAGTCTTACAACTTTATTTACTGGGTGTCTTAATTCAACGAGTTTTTTTTTGATGTCTGCTTCCGGTATAGAAATTGAAATATTACGTATTATGATCGAGAGCTGATCTGTAACCGGGTTTTCGAATGTGCGATATGTTATTCTCAGAATAATATTTAGTTAGTATACGGTAATCCTCGCTGCTCGTAAGGTTAATTCGTAAAGTTATTTTTTACAGATTGTAGTAAACTCATTAGCAAAATTTGAGTGCAAATCTTTTAATATCTCTTCATAATTCGTAGCTTTGTGTACATTTTTTGGCAATATTTTTGGTTGCTTGGTTTCTGTTCCGATTTGATTATTTTCCGCTGTTATTGTTTGGCTTGCGTGGACATTGCTTTAGGTAAGTAATATGTATTTGCCTGTATAAGAGATCGTGGCTTAAATAAATACATTTTGTTATCTGTTACGGGTGGCGAAAACGCACTGCTATCGCGTTTAACACTTAGTTTATTTTTTAGTTGGGTTCCGAAGGGTCCAATTTAATGTGCAAGTTGTATGATTTTTATAATTAAGTTTATTTTCAGAATACTTTTGTTATTTAAAAATTTAAATTATAAAAATATTCGAAGGTTTAATGATATCTCACGCTATTGCTGCGACCGTATTAACATTCGCTCAGTGCCGTGGTCTATTCAAAACTTTTCGATGAAAAGTTTATTACAAGAATATTAAAATTCTACAAGAAAAGAAGGAATAAAAAACGTTTTAAAAATAAATCTGTAAAAGAACGTTTTACAGTAGAACGATAATAGACGTTATCAATCATGCAAAGCAGGATATGCGAGGTCTGTCTCGAAAGGATTCCTTGTTCAAAACATTTTGCCCTGTTGGAAGTGCAAATAACTGAATTGTTGTGTTGACCTAAATCTCGTCGACGATTCAGAATTTTTTTTTAAAGTAATTTGAGTTTTTATAATTTTAAAGTCACTTTTTGAGAATGTTTTTTCAGACGCAGCAGTCTAAAGGAAATTATTAGTACGATGTTTCGTCTGCTCCGGTAGCGGTGGGCGTAAAACAAATCTTGTCGCGACAGGTTTTGTGGTAAAATTTTTTGCCAAAATTCTACACATTTTATTTTTTGGAATCTCGGCTCGTCTTCTTGTTCTCGGATTGTCGGATTTTTATTGATTGCAACCCATAACACATTTAACATTTTTCGATGTTGGACTCGTCGCCGGTCTTTCTAAATGTAAATTACTTTTAACAGGTTCCAGACCGTTTCTAAATTATTCGTAACATGCCTTTATTGCGCGCATAGGGATATATAATAATTATTGACTTCCAAATCATCCGAATAATTTCTGTGGACAAGTATACCAGCTTCTCACAAAATTTGCTATAGATTCGCTGCTCTACACGCGCATTTATTATAAATGGGGCAGTCATACACATACGTGTGTTCATTCACCGTCATTTCAGTCCCCACTGACACGGCTAGTAAATTCCATCTCATTTACATATATATGCATCGCAGTTTAAATCGCAATCTCACATATTGTTTTTATTGTAATAATAACCTGTACGCAAGAAGTATTTCTTAAACAAAACTGCAAATTAAATGTGAAGGGCATTTAACAAAAATATGGAAATGTTATTTAGCCATTTTAGCGTTTTCTAATTCTCTAATTTTAATATCTTCTTTTATGAAATAGGTAAAAAATATGCCCTTTTAAATAAATTTATCAATTTGCTATAAAGACGTTTTAAGTATTTTGTCAAAACGCAAAACAATCAAAACCTAAAACAGTAAGGCTCAAAATTATTATATCTGTTTTATTTTCGTCATAATTTCTTTGCTGAAACGTTTTCACTTTTCTGTACTTGTTTTGCTATCTATTTTTATTTATGTTGATGTTTAGTCTCTCGGTCATATTACTTTAATTTTTTCTTTGATTAAAATAACTCATTAGTTTCCTCTTGTAGCACACCCAACGAATTTTAATATTTTCCAGTAAATAATTTTGTAATAAGCTTTATTTCGCTGAAAACATACTCACTTGTTTCTCTGGACGTCTAAGAAATAGACAGTATTTTTGTCCAGCATCACGTTTTAGCGCAACTACATTTTTCTTGTATATTACCGTTTATATTGTAACGAATTTCTGAACGCTTCGTGTAAAACGATTGCTAGACACCCACATCCACAATGCTTTCTAGAAATGAAACTGCCGCACAAGTGTGCGTCGAACATTCCACAATGTTCCAGTCCGCCGTCTACAGATGTTTCGCGACACTTCTGGTACCTTAGAGCTGCTTAAATATCGTGCAATGTGGTGGCAAGACCATTCAAATTGAACTAACGACAGGTAAGTAATTCAAGTGTGGAAGCTGCGTGCGTAACAAATTAGTGTTGCAAATAAATAATATTGTGATTACGATCGTTTACACAGTTTAAGTAGATTTGCACGTTTTATTCGCCGCGGTAAATAGCAGAAAGGTAACAATATAAATTGTTACCAGGTCGGGCCCGGGCGGTGATAAATCGGGCGTAAGGATGCTACGACCGGCAAGGCGTGGGGCACGGAAGGCTAAAAAAACGAAGCGTCGGCTCCAACTTACAAATTAGAATTATATTTACAATCTTACAGAACTTAACCTACCTTACGCTAACCTATCAAACCTAGCTAACTTAACCTACTTAGTTAGTGTACAAGAACTTAACCTACGACTTAATGTATGCGCTGAAATGGGCCGTGTGCAGCAGCGCAAGCAGCGGGGCCGGTGGCGGAACCAGGCAGCGAGCAGCAGGGGCGATAGCGCAGCTGGGCAGCGTGCAGTAGAGTCGATGGCGGAGGCGGACAGCGAGCAGCAGAGGCGGTAGCAGATCCGGGCTGCAGGCCGGAAAGCAAGCAGCAGGTCCCGGCAGCAGGTCCGGGCACCGGACAGCAACAGAAACCAAAAGGGGATTCACCTGATGACTCTTGATGATTTTTTCTTAAGAGGCTGACGACTGAGTACGAATTTTTTGGTGGCTCAGGGTTCAGGGTGGAAGCACGCTGAGCCCGCTGTGGAATGCAGGGCTTGCCCTGGTTGGTAAATGCCGTGGCGGCTATGGTCGGTGGCGTTCGGGCCGACTCGAAACCGCTTGGCATGACGCGGCACGGTAGGTCAAGAACTCCGGTGTTGCACACGGCGCCACAAAATCGGCCTCAGTTAACATTCATTTGGGATTATAAATTCCAAAGGAGGGCCCTTGTGTTGCACGCGGCTCGAAAAATTCCGAGTCAAGTAACATCAGCCCCGGCGAAATCGGAGGCAGGTAACAAAATAATATAAGTATTGTGCTTCTCATACCTTCTCCTTGCTTCACTTAGAATTGTCTTATGAAAATGATGACACGTATTTTGTTCTTATTTTTATCGTTTCATAATTTATGCAATGTAAATTATTTATCATAACGCCTCCTATACATACGTTATTGCTCCATTTCTCGAGAGCTTGTCTTATAATGTATTAAAAATTATTGGCGAAAAGTGACCAAAAGGGAATTTTACGAATTATTTTTTTTGTATTCTTATTTGGTTTTAAGAATGAATAAATTGAAAAATATACTTACGCGGTGGCTCAGATGGTTCAACCAGTTGGCTTTGTCCTCTAGCCGGCGAGCGCGAGTTCGAGGCTCGCTCAACCCATGAGTGTGTGTAAATGTCCTAGAATAAGTGCATGTTAGTAGGCACAATAAGCCCTTGAGGCTGCAGTGCCTGTAAGTGCCCCCCCTCCCGCCGCCCCCCAAAAAAGGTCGAGATTATTTGTAGTAAAATTAAAAATAATTTGCATATTATTTAATAAAACAGAAATGTATTTCAAAGGACAAGTACAGATTTCACGAAACTGCAAAATTTGGGTTGTGTCATGTTTTTTAGCTTTTGATAATTGATTCCTATGTATTTTTTAGCGGTGAATCCGAAACAGTCGAAAAATTTCCAAAATATGAGACTTCAAAATAGACTTAAAACGCTTTTTTCTTATAATTTATTTATTTTTTTGGCATGTAGTATGTATTTTTATAGCTAAACAGTTTAGGGGTTTGAAGAGGGGCCGGGGTGGGGGAGGACATTGATCTCTTAATTTATAATGAAAATTGCTACAAAATATTTTTTTCTGTACCTGGACCAGGAAAATGAAATGCCAACTGCTAGCAAGTTCTTGTCTTTAAGCTTTGAACCAAGCAATTCTGAATTTTTTGGTCAAATGTAAATCTCGAACCAAATCCTTTAGTTCAGGCTGTGAAAAAAGCTCTCTTCGATGTTATCTTTATTTGAATCACTTGTAAAACCGTCTATTTCAGGTACATTTTCTGGTGAAATTGGCATTGATACGTCTGAAACATGAGGACTGAGCGTAAAGCGGATGGCATATTTAGATAGCTGACTGACAATTTACTCTAATTACGTTATTTGCAAGTGCTTTGGTATAGTATTGTTCTTCTTCTAAAGTCTGACCACTTTGTTTTTCTATTCCGTTATAGTTTGTTACGCCGCGTATAAATATCGGAGAGGGTTTTCGTATTTTAACTGTTGTTGACATATTTTCGGTTGGGGTTTCGATTTCTGAATTCAACTAAATGAAACGGTTATTTAAAGATGTTTTCTCAGTAGTGGTTGTTTCATATGATTAACGGTTTTTTTTAACATTTTTATTTGCTATCACTTGTCATTTTTTTTGGTTTGTTTGAAAATCAAATTATTCAATGCTCATAGATGGCATTCGTGTTAATTGTTGTGCAGAAATTTCTCTATTTGGGTAGGCACCGGATAATTCAGCTTACTGCAATAATAGGATCGATTGTTGTAATGATGGTGGTGCTTGTTGAGTTGTTGGCTGAAAGTAATTAATGGGCGCATGTTATCCCTGAAAGAATTGTTGATTTTGCTGTTGTGTAGCGGGGTTATTCATTAAATGGTTAAATTGCAAAATTAGGTTGCTGGTATGTTTGTTGTATTTGTATGGGGACACTTGGCTCGGGACAGTACCTTATTTGACATGTTCTTGGGCTACGATGTAATTAAACTACGTATTTCTATTTTAAACACCAATTTTATTTGTTTTTAATCATTTATTTATATTAAGTGAACACGCCGAATATCGGTCACGCCGTCATCGCACACTGTGAGACACACTCGTATTTAAAATTGTTTACGCTAAGAAAATTAAATGAGAAGTTATACCCCACATTGAACGAGGACGTTTGATCTTCAACAGGGGAAGAAGAATAATATAACCAATTAAGCGTAATTACATTTTAAACTAATCACTTATTATTATTATTAACAACACATCTGTTCTTATTTAGAACATAAGTGCCTTTAATTTATAATATTAAGTTATATTTCTACAATTAAGAAATCTATATAAATACACTTGCATCAAAGTATAATGATAACTCAGTCTTGATTTAGTTCGTAGACTTATCAGCACTGTGTTCAAATGTGTGATTTGTCATAATATTTTCCTTGTTAATGGAAAGTTACGCGGGTAGCTATGATACCGAAACCAGAAATAATCCCAACGATGTTTCAATGTACAGATCTATTAGTTTGTTATCGGTGCTCTTTGAAGTATTTACACCTGTTTAAAGAATAGCTACAACACTGAAATATAAAAGCCAACGGAACTAAATCCCTTCACACCACATCGCTATTAAATGAAATAGTAAAATTTAGCCAAATGTATTGGACGCTTCACAGAAAGTCTGAACTATCTACTGATAATAAACTTCTATTATATAAAACAATTTTAGTCCAATATAGAAATATTGCAGAGATTCCAAAACAAAGTACGCCGTGCGATAGTCAACGTACCGTGGTATATACTAAATTACTACATACTGATTTTGACATACCCCCAGTATAGGAAGGAATCACAAACATCAGCCTCAAATACTAGGATAGGGTAACGATACATTCGAATAAACTGGCAGTCACATTGTCCTATGATGAGGACGAGTCCAGTATTGAGACATACTATGTAGTAATAACTAAGTGATGTTGCATGTGAAAGTTTTTTAAAGAATGTTCACAGGAGCATCACTCTCCACGAGACCATTATTACTTAAGATGTACTTAAGTCTGCAAAACGGACCGATTGTACAAACAGGAGTCAACATGAAAAATATTTGTTTTTCGAATTGTATTTGTTAAATTAGGTAATCAATTGGTTTTTTAAATTTATCTTTCGTTTTTAATTGAAATATACATTTTTCGAAATTTGTTATGACTATAAAGCAGTAAGAAATAATGAGGTCCTGAAAGTGACAAAATACGGAAATAGAAACTTATTTAAAATGGAAAAAATAGTCACGCTATTTGAAGAGGAGATGAAAATAGAATATGATGTGTAAAAAGGAAAGAAAGACGACAGCATAACAATAGAGGAAATGAGAATATTGAAAAAATACAAGAAATATCTCACTGAAAGTGCAAACTCGGACAAATCAGAAAACATAACAGAAAGAAAGGATTAAACTATGCACAAGAAAGGAAATAAATTATATACCAGTAAAATAATTTATATAAACATCAATATTTATTTGAAAAATAGCTGAAAACGGGTTCAGGAAACATGCATGTGTATTCCAAACATGCCCTCTGTACGATGGCGTTGTCGGTTACCTGTTAGCAATTTTGTCACCAAAGGCTTATTTTTTGCCAGTATAACGAACAATAACAAGGCAATCCCTGGGCTAAGCAAAGTCAACAGATAAAAGTACTTACAGTTTGTCCGGGTTGCACGAGACTTTTTCAAACGTAATGACGACAGCCGGAGCGACGACGAGCGGTGTTCTCAATATGTGACAAAAGCTGGACAACGATGATTATTTCAGTGGCTGGTGCGATGTTGCCACGACTATGCCCCGCTGTTAAAGCGATAGGCTCTGAAGTTGCTTATCAGAGGCTCTGAGAACCCGTGACACTAGGGTTCTGTTCCTTGTACTAGTTAGTCAGTACATCAACAAGAGGACACGAAACTTTATCATCCAGGAGATCGTCGACGCGGCTTTTCGGTGGTGAGTTTCGTAAAACTTATTAGTTTATAACAGAAAAATCATTCGAGACAAATTTATCGTCTTAGTGACCATATTAAGTGAAATGGGATCTTTAAAATTTATATTAAACCAGGTCAATAATCTGCAATGTATATGATTATCGTTATATATGAATATGTCAGTGACTATCGGAAAACGTCGAAATTTGTCCTCTAGAAAGATTTACGTTATTACGGTGTATATTCTTATGAAATTAGTTTGTCGACTCAATTTATGAAAAAAAAACTTTTAGTTTCGAAATGAACTTTTGTAGCAGATAGCATTTAGATTATGTTACCAAAATCAACTCTTTGACTAATATTGTATTGACAGACACATTGCCTAAATTGTTGTGAGCATTTTGCAGCACATTAGATCTTAACAATTTTTTTCCTCTTGGCTAAAACAATTTTTAAGCCAACCTTTTATTATGTTAATTATTTTTTTTTTGGTTAAAGAACATTCGGTATACGGTTCTTAACAAAAAACAAAACATTCAGATTCATCGGGATCTTCAACAAGACTGGACGAAAACCCTAACCTTATTCTACAAACCCCGTCTGCAGTTAAATTTGAGTATGAGATTTTTTAAATGCCGTTTTTAAATTATCTGTTGACGGTTTTATGGTATTTATTTTTGTTGATCAGTGTATTCTTAGAGAAGTTGTCCAACAAACATCCAATATGATTTCCAATTTTTCATTTTTGGAGAACATTGGATGGTGTTTGACCAGCCGATTCATGAATAGACAAACGGTATGCCAACAAAAACATCGAATACATAACATAAATATTATAATTTGAAACGTCAAACCGTCAATTTTTATTTGTATAAGTAAAATAAAATTTGTGTCACTTTGAGGTACGGGCCCCTAAGTTACAGCCTAGGTAGCTTGCATGTAAATTCGGTCCTGGTTTAGACAGGCCAGGCCCCGCTTACCGGGTAGTCTGCCCAGCCAGCCGGGATAGCCGTTCCCTGGTCCGCCACACCTGGCAGCTTAACCCGCGAGAAGGAAGGCGGAATTGCGCACCCTGTAATACTGTACTGAGGTTTTATGTAATGTGGGATTGCAGCTTTAAATATTTACAGCAAATTATCTTTCGGAGCAACTGTACAACTAGGTCTCAACTACCACCGCATCTATCAAACGTTCGGACATAAACGTTTTTTTTTGAAGACCTATTTAACTCCAGGTAAAATAGCCACAGGGCTATATAAAACAAGCCCCAGTCGCGCTAATATCAACCGGCCCGGGACCCCGAAATGCGAAGGGACCGTTAGAAGATATTAAAAAGCACAGAAGAGATATGTGCGATAAAGGCGCACGGGAACCAAAAACAGAGCGAGGAAAACTCGTAGGGGAATGCAACACATTAAGTAATGCGCTTAACATACGCAATTCGAGATAAGCTAAAAGAAGCTGCAAAAATGAAACGTACATGCAAAAAGAAAATTGTAAGCCGTCGAAAATATCGACGCTATTATACATGTAATGCAAACAAATAAACCACAAGAACACGTCCTAAAAACCAACCAAGGGGAAATAAGCAATATGGAGCAAACCATATTATCGCTTGCTGAAGGCAAAAAGAAACTATTTGAGAAAATTAAGCAAATAAAAGACAATAGAACAATTTCATATGCTAAAATAACAGTACGATCACGCCAAGGGGCAACGAACCAGAGAAAAGACCAGGTCACACAACAGTCGTTATGGCCAAGGAGGAAACAGCCGGCCAGGACCAAGTAAACGATGGAATGTTCAATAGAACACAAAGATTATGGAACAATACGATCAAGGTAGAATTTGCTAGAATTTGCGAAAAAGAATGGTACGCAGTTATAAAAAGCAATAAATGAGACAACAAAACTAACAAAACGCAGGAACCCTTTAGTAATAATAAGTTGGTAGATCCTATTATCAAACAAAACGGTAATGTCGAGGCCCTGATAGAGAAGGAAGCCAAAGAAGGGCAGATAAAATTAAAATTCAAGAGGCGGAGCAGAAACGAACGACTGTAAGACTACCTATTGGAGGTCAGCCATACTATGCACAAGTTAATGAACGACCTCGAGAGACTCAAGATCGGGCATCAACGGGTGCACATTAGCCCCTTTAATGCATTTCTGCAATGTTATAAATGCATGTGTTTCGGCCGCACAAGCAGGTATTGCATAAAGCTGGAAAACACATGCGCTTACTCCTTAGAAAAACCCTACCAAAGAGTGTAAAAACAAATCGTCAAACTACAGGTGCTTCAACTGTAAAACCGCCAACGAAAGAACGAAGAGGAACGATTCGATAGCACACGCTGCCCTCAGATGCAGAGAACGATCAAGGGTATCACAGAGCGAACCGACTAGGGACAGCAAGATCAACTTGTCGCACAATAAAAACTGCCTAAAAGAATTTATTGTTAAGTGCACCGAAAGCAAGATAGATATAGCAATGATATAAAAACCATACGTTTCAAACATAGGCTGGTTAAAAATAAACGGACTCAACGTATGTCAAAAGGTACTAAACATGCCACAACGACCGAACCGAGCGGCCATCATCATATGCAATAAAAATCTAAAAACAATAATCCAGAGCACATAATAATGTTGAATGAATAATGTTTCTCTTGGAGTGGTCAGCTTCTACCACCAACCGGACACCGAAATAACCACAACTCTCGACAAATTTACCAAAGCTCAGAGCAACGCCGATCGAATCATAACTGGAAGTGACGTAAACTCTTACCAACGACGTGAAAATCATTTCGATCGAAATGGGCTAACTCAAGGGCTGGAGATCTTGAATAAAGACAAAACACCCACTTTTCAGACGATTAGAATTAACATGTGTATCAAATCAATCATAAACGTTACATTGGCATCAGACACCATAATAAACAACATTCACGAATAGCATGTAGATAAGGACTTTGTTACCTTCGGTGACCACGACACTATTACATTCGACGTCGATGCCGGCAAAAGAATAGAAACAAAATCTACCTCCACATTCAAATACTGATTGGAGAAAGCAGACTGGACACGTTTCAAGAGAATTGCTCGAATGAGCTAAACACCAATAAACTCACGCCTAAATCAATAGCTAGTCTCCAAACACCAGAGCACATCGGACGGGCAGTCTGCACAGTCACCAATATTATCAGGAAGGCCTGCAACAAATCTATGCTTATCAGAAAGCGGAAGAAGCGTCAATGTCTCTGGCAGACTCCAGAATTGAGATCAGCTAGACAAGAAGAATATGATCACACCAGACGCGAATTTGGTTCAGAGGCACTACTAAATTACTTCTGTCCCGACGACGACGCCACAAGCGACACCCGTACGCAACGAGAGCTCAGAAAAAGAACTAAAACCAAGGCCTTCCAAAAGCTACTAGGCCGCCATAGTCGACATGGAGCCAATCGATCTGAGAATAACAGCAATCGCGGAAGTCGAAGATGTGAAGGTCACCGGTACAAGTAAGAGTCGATATAAGATCTCTCGACCACCCGGCTCTTCGATTACACATCACACATAATACCGCCCAGACGCCAGAGGAGGCAAAACAACTCGAAAACGTCTCAGAACGGACCCGATCTTCACGGACGGTGGCAAACTGGATGGGAAGGTCGGAGCTGCATTTGTAGCATACGGGGACAATAGAAAGGTGTACAGAAAAACGGCCAAATTGGATGACATCTGTTCAGTCTTCCAAGCGGAGCTCGTGGCTATTGCTGACATATGTAGTGAAAAGCGACTCAACTAACGCCAGAATATTTTCAGACTCAATGTCGGTGCTGACAGCAATAAAAGACCGGAATAGCGTCAGCCCATCAGTGGACGAAATAAAGACAGCACTCAAAACTCTATACGAACTGGATATAGAGGGAAAGTTCACTTGGGTCAAAACGCAGCCTGAATATAATAAATTCCCCCTGACCTTCGCTAAGGAGCAGATCAAGCAGAAACTGCAAGAAGACTGGAACCACCGATACATCACCTCAGAGACGGGCGCTACAACACGCTTGATCCTTCCATCCACTTATCACATAAAGCTGTTACATAAAAAAATAGACATTCGAACTTACTCACGTGCCCAGCGGACACTCATTTTGCCGCGATACTTGTGTGTATCCGTGCAATAACGCGAGTGAATAAACAATACAACATGTAGTGTACACTTGTCAAGACAAATTCTGTAGCCAGTGTTTTAAACTGAGTGTTAACCCCACATCATTCACATACATAATTAAGCACAACTTATGAGAGGTAACCGGTAGAGGAAAATATTTCTGTTGTGCTATAAAAAATCTAAATTTAATTAACATGTTTCACATAAACATTAAATTCATTAATATCGTACAAAGTGTGGTAGAAAGCTGCAAAATGATGGATGCACAATCACCATCGCAGGTTATACTTAGTCCATCACTGGTGTAGTGTATCCAATATAATTTAAAAAATTTCACAGAGTATTTTTAAGTTTTGGCATAGAAAAAATTTTACATCCACAACGGAAGCTTCTGTAAATCTCTTTTCAGAAACAGAACTTACCTCTGCAACAGAATCATTTTTAAAAAATATGATCCATGGGGAAGTGTACGTCCTCGCCCCAAAAAGGGCCATATATAATAATGTGTGAGTGATCTTACCCCAAAACATCACGTAGACCGATTTTGATCAATGAATATAATTCTCGATTAACTGTTGGTCCAAAAGTTATAAAATCCGTATTCCGAATCGGCAGTCGACCTCGTGACTTGGCGAGTGGAAAAAGACCACCTACGAGCGTACAATTAATGACGTCGTTCCTGTATAGGAAACTACTGCCAACAATCAAAAGAGGAAGGAAACGCAGCGGAGACTAAGAAGACGGCAATGAAAAAATGTTGGTATTTTTAAGCGTAAGTTTACAAGGTGGCGTGTAACGCAAAACTCGTCTTTATGTTAACTTTTTAATTTTTGATGTTTGTTTTCGCCATTTTATCGTTGTAATTTCTTAAATTATTTTATTGGTATTTATTTTTATGCAGTTTACGAGTTATTAAAACCTAATTTTCTGCTCTTTAAATTCCACTATTTTATTAAATAAATTCACCACTTCATTTGATGCACTGTTATCAGTTGCGCGCTCACAGACGAAGTTTCTCTAGAATAATACATGACAAAGCGGCATATATAGACATACATATATATCAAAAAAGCGGTTACCCTAAAACACAACCTTTCCAAATTGTGACAGAATCAACTATCCTACTTCCAACTAAACCAGACAAGTTATAGCTAAAGTACAGTCGCATTACTAAAATGAAATCTCAAGGCTTCACTCACAGATAGATCGTCGAACGTATGTAAGTCTCAGCAAAATGGAGGAACAAAAAATATCGAGAAACAACCCGTCACTACCTGGACAGCTATCCCGTCGAATTTATGTGTCAACAAGAAGCAAATGATAAAAATCCGTTTGAATAGACTATGGAGCTGTTTGTAGAATTTGCCGACAGAGAAGTACATATAGAATGGATGTTATACTCTTAGAAGTGTTTATGTTTGACAAATAAAATTTTTCACGGAATATTGAAAATTGAATAATATAACCGGATAACTCAATAGTACCCTGTTCTGTTAATGTATTTGATTACACGACAATATTTTGGTAGAATATTTATTTTGTAATAGAATTGTCGTATTAGTTTTAAGTTTTGTTGGTCTTTTTTGTGTTAGAAAATTAAATAAAAATGACGGTAAGACATTTTGCAACTAAATAGATTTAAGCATACGTGTTAATATGGATAGATTTTCTATGGACAGTGCGATGAAAGTTGTCGTTTAAAGTAGTTTTTCTTAGAAGAGTGTTTTGCTCTGTATTTATAATGAACTTAATGTTGATGTGCATAGTTTGGACAGAAAATGTATTTATGCAATTAAGGTAATGGGTATATGGTTTTGATACAATTTGGGAAACTCGTGTTTGGAGTATTGCTTTTCCCTTCGGTATATATGACGCCTTGTTATATATTATCCCATCAAAAAAAAAATTCTAAATTAGCAGAATAACTATTGGAAAATTGCCATATCGCTTAAAATTGATTTTATCAAGGTTGTTTCAGGTTTACTCAAATATGGCAGATAATTTTTTGATACAGTTCAAGACTTCTAATGTTCCCATGAGTATACCGTGTAAACTTAAGAGTGGACGAAGAATTACTGGCAATAGTGCCTTTATACGTTACTATAACTGGTTCTGTGATTTACGATAATACTGTACAATTGCAGGCGCGTTATTACATTTTATTAGAAAAACTGATTTTTGTAGCTAATAACGGTGGGCTTATGATGGTAGAAAAAAGCAAAAATGTTGCTGGAAGGCTGCTATTAAGGGTAAATTAAATATTAACTAGATATTAAATTTGCAGGCATACATCATTTACCAAAAAAGTACTTTAGTGCAAGCATGCGGCTATTGGGCTCTCTAAAACAAAAGATGAATTATAACGTGACAGATAAACTGTAAAAGAAATTTCTATATGAAGACTGACATGTTATTACTTCTGCAGAGTGCCTGAAGTTAATTAAGGGTTTGTTAAAAGACATAGCTGCTGTTATTGACATTTAAATTGGCCCAACAAACCAGTAAATACCTAATAAATGGTACAACTAAGCTGTTTAATTTTGTTACAATATCCAGAAATGGATTCTATAGTACCAAAGCTGCACAGACCTCGAAAGGAATTTTTGTGGCCTGTTTGTTTTTTATTTACCTGTTCCAGGATCCTTAATACGTTTTATAGTACTATGAACAACTCAAATAAAATATTCCACATATTTTCCGATTTCCGACTTTATCACGTAACCTATTTGTATATGTGTCATTTTCTAAGAATTTATGTGCCTCCGTTTTTGTTGTTGTCACCAATTATAAACGCGCGCGCTTTTTCAGAATAGTGTTCGGTGCACAAGAGTACGACCACACAAATGACGACATCAACAACCTTATTTAAAAATGACACCATTACAATGTAAGGACGCAACATTCGAATTTCCCGCCGCTTGATATAGACTGATGTGGCGGCGTTGTCGACAAGTAGCCGGTGTTATAACCTCACTTTTACTTGCATTATTTATGCACTTTTTGCAATTGTGACTGCATTATTTTGTGTGCACCGCAAAGGGACTGGTCGTCTGTGGTTACCTTAGCATTATGGAACCCTCGGGGGCCTTTTCTGTAAGTTCTGAAACAAACAATAATTTTCTTTAATTTTTCCCGTTTTCTGACTGCGACACTTTTCTGCAGGTGCGTCTATTTTTTATAATTGATATTAATCGTTTCCATTTAAAAAAAATTACTACAAAAATTTTTACAGGCACATTCTGAGTATGAAACTTTAGGTTTTATATATCGTGTTACGCAATGCATACGGGTTTTTTCCTAGTAGTGTTGAAAAAACCAATAGAGAATATCCAGAATAATGTAATTAGATTTTCACTGATCCTCACACACAGATGAAGATTTATCCCCCACCATGAAAGTTTTTTTTTTATTTACTCATTTGCTAATTTACAACCTACTCCTATAACTAACAGAGTAATGAGTAAATATGAGGCAAGGTTCATGGCAAGCATTGGGTACCGTCTCTTGACGGTTCTCCACTTTCTCCTAGTTAACTAGGTCTTCTGGCCATTGTCTTTTAAGTCTTCTTTCAATTTGTGGTTGGGTATATAGTTCACTTATGAGTTGGTTGCTGTGCTTGGTGCTGCGTTGTTTGGATTTGTTGGCGTGGTGGTTGATCACTTCTTTTATAAAGGATATTCCAAAATCGTTGTGGAGGGTTTGATTGGACACGTACCAAGGAGCGTTGGCCATCATGCGAAGTGTCTTCGACTGAAAGGTTTGTAGAATTTTTGTGTTGGAGGGCTTACTGCATCCCCACAGTTCGATACCGTAGGTCCAGACTGGTGTTAGAATTATTTTGTAGATGATCAGTTTGTTCTCCAGAGATAGTTGAGATTTCCTGCATAGTAGCCAGTTCATTTTCTTCACTTTTAGGTCCAATTGTGTCCTTTTTGCCTTAATGTGCTCTTTCCATGTGAGTCTCTAGTCTAAATGTAAGCCCAAATATTTGACTGTGGCTTTCTGTGGGATCAGAGTGTTATTTACGTTAACTTGTGGACAGTTGCTTCGTTTTGTGGTGAACGTGATCTGGGAGGACTTTTCGGTGTTGACCTGGATCTTCCATCGTTTTAGCCAGTCTTGTAGTTCGTTTAGGTGATCTTGCAGTTTATTAGAAGCTCTTGCTGGATCGACATCGGACGACAAGATTGCTGTGTCGTCAGCAAATGTGGCGATCATAGTGCTCTCTGTGACAGGAATGTCAGCAGTGTATATTAAGTAGAGTAGTGGCCCAAGGACGCTGCCTTGCGGCACTCCAGCTTTAATTGGGTGGTAGTCGGAGAGTGAGTTGTTTACTTTTACTTGGTAGGATCTTTCATTAAGGTAAGATTTTAGGAGTAGGTATATGGGACTGGTAAAATGCCTTTTTAATTTATATTATAATCCGTTGGTACAAACCTTATCAAAGGCCTGCTGTACGTCAAGGAACACCGCAGCACACATCTTCTTCTCTTCGAGACTTTTGATTTTGTTCACAATTCGGTGGCATTGCTGTGTTGTGGAATACTTTTGTCTGAATCCAAATTGGTGTTCAGGGATTATGTCGTCTGTGAGTGTTGATTGGGTTATTCTGTCGAGAAGAAGTTTTTCAAATATTTTTGACATTTGTGGCAGCAGGTTTATTGGACGGTACGATGAAGGTTCGGTAAATGGTTTACCTGGTTTTTCAATCATAATTATTTGCGCGTGTTTCCACTGAACTGGAAAATAGCATAATCGAAGGATGCTGTTGAATATGGTAGTTAATAGCACGATTGCCTTTCTTGGTAGATGTTTTAAGATCTCTCCGACTATGAGGTTATACCCAGGGGTCTTGTACGAATTTATATTGTTGATTTGTTTTCGAATTTCTGCTGGTGTAAAAGGCTTAACGGGCAGTGATAGTTGACAGGGAGCGTTAATATAGTCTTCAATTTCTTCATCTTGGTTGTCATTGTCTGAGACTGGAGAGAACACTTTTGAAAGATGATCCGCGAATACATTGCTCTTTTCTATGTCTGACTGCGCCCAGTTTCGATCAGGTTTTCTTATGGGTGGGGTTTGTATTACTGGCCTCTTAATTCTTTTTGTTGCTTTCCACAACGAATGGTCTTCGGGGGATAGATTCGTGATGTAGTGTTTGAAGGTGTCGTTGCGGGCTTGGTTTAAAACAGAGTGGAGTTGGTGTGTTATCCTGTTAAGGTCAATTTTGTCCTGAGGGTTTCTTGACCTTTGCCATTTCCCACGTGCTCTTCTTCTTTTTGTGATCAATTTTTTAATACGCAGAGGAATATTATCATTTCCCTGGTTTGCTTTGTTCCTTAGAGGAGTGGCTTTCCATGCTGCGGTTTGTATTGTATTCGTTAGATGCTGTACCACCTCTTCGATTTCGAATTGCTCTTTGATACGAAAATCCAGTCTGATTTATTCATTTATTAAGTTTTGGAACATTTGCCAATTGGTATCTATTGTGCACAAGGTAGGCATTGGCTCTCTGTAGATAACATTGGTACTGAGGGTTAATATTATGGCGCTATGGGCATGGCATAGATCTAAACTAGACTTAATATCAATGTAAGTATTTGATATGCCTTTTGATATAGCGAAATCAAGTAGGTCCGAATTTTATTCCTGTCCGTGGGCCAGTAGGTTGGCTCTCCGTAGAAATATAAGTTAGGTTGTTTTGTTGTATTGAACGGAACAGATTGCGACCTTTAGGTGTGATTAATCTGGACCCCATGTTGTATGTTTGGAGTTCCAGTCTCCGATTGCTATAAATTGTGTTCCAAGATAGTTGAAAAGTCATTATATTCTTCTGTCGTGATATTGTGTCGTGGCGGGGAGTAAACAGCCGCAATAGTAGTTGATCTAGGAAGTGATTCTAATTTTAATAACGTCGCTTGGATTTTGGCTGTTTTAAAGGGTTGGAGGACATGGTGGTTAATAGTCGATCTAATTATGATGGCTGAGCCTGCATGCACCGTACCGTCAGGGTGATGAGTATAGTAAATGGTGTAGTATGGGATTCTGATAAACTTTCTTTCAGTTGAATGGCTTTCAGAGATTAGGAGAATATAAATTTTATTGTAGTTTAAATATAGGGTGATTTCTGGAATGCGATTTGATAGCCCGTTTGCATTCCAGGCAGCCATTCGAATTGAGGAGGTCATTGTTTGGTCAAATTGCTTATGACCGTGGTAAGCATGGTGAGAATCATGCTGTTTTGGTTTAGTAGCTGGTTGAATAGGTTTTCAAATTCGTATAAAAAGTTTTGCATTGTATTAGTAAGGTTGTCATTATTATTATTATTTTTATTTTGATTACTTGTTGCTCCTGCGGCTACATGGGCATAACTACCTCTAGTTTGAGGAGGCTGTTGTGTTATCTGTTGAGAAGCTGGATTTGTACTTGAATGTAATTCGAGGATTGGTTTATTTGTGAGGTTTGGATTGTGTTTATTTCTGGACTTGTGCAGCCCTTGTAGTTGGCAGGATGCCCTCCGCCACATAGTGCACAGATAGCCGGGGTGTCTTTGGTTTTATTACAGCTTTTTGAATCGTGTGGTTTGCCGCATTTAACGTAGTTGTATGCTTTCATACAATACAATTTGGAGTGTCCATAGACCTGGCATCGGGTGCATTGTATTATAGTGTTTTTATGTTTTGGTGGTTCAACTCTTATTTTTGTATTTTGTAGGAATTCTATGTTATAAATTTCTTTATTATTACTTTGCGGACTTATATCGACGAAAAATAGTGGTAGCGGATTTTTTGTAACTCTGTGCCGTGCGTTGATGATATTTCTGACTTTATGTCCTTTTTCAGCTAGTTCTGTTGTTATATCTTCTAACGGGATTGAATGATGAAGACCGCGTATGACAACTCTATAAGCCCTGTCTTGTTTTAATTGGTAAGTATGATATACTATTTTTCGTCCTTCATGTGCTGGATTAATTTTCTGTAGGTGTCGGGTGTCCGTGCATTTATTTTACTGTATTATCTGGGAAGGTTTTAGTGTAGTAAGTTTCGTTATCTGTGACAAGGGATAGATTTTCGGTCATAGCTTTGTAGTTGGTAACTCCATAAACGTAAATTGGGGTGGTTTCGGGTCTTGCGGCTGAGTATTGTTCTTCATATTGTTCGAATTGTTAGTATGAGTTTGAATGGTACTAGTATCTGCTTCGGCGAGTGATTGAAATCTGTTTGTTGATATAGTTTGAGGGGATTTACGGAGACTGTTTGGATCTTAAACCTTTTCTCTTGTTTGAGACCTTTGCCAGGGATGAGAGTTTGTAATTTCAGAGTCATTCTCCATTTGTTCGTCTTCGCTGGTCGTGCAATCGAAAGTTTCTTGCGTTGATTTTGTGTCGTTGTAGTTATTATTTGGCGGCATTAAAGGCTGTATGTTATTTAAAGGAGCGAGGTTAATAGGAAGTGGTGGGAATTGTTCTGTTGTTACTTGATTTTGGTAAAATTGTGGGAGTTGCATATTTATAGCTGCTGGATTTAATTGGTAATTGTGTGCATGCGGCATTTGTGCTAGTATTTGATATTGAAGTAATGTAGGTGGCTGCATAAGGGTGTAATTATACATATTGGTGTTTAAACCGGGCCCATTCCCGGTTGGGAACATCTTTGCGAGGTATAATGTGTTTTAAAAATTATAAATTCTTACGGTTTTTAAAGGTGAAACAGTTGTTTATCACTTGAGTTAAACGTTGATTGACGTTTAAAAATGTACACGAGTTTTTGAAATTAAATTAATAAATATATAAATTTGCCTGACCTTAAGCAAGGCTACGGCTGCGGCTCCGCCGTTGTGATAACTCAGGTATAGCTCGGCACGCACGTTCGGTCTGCTTGAAGGCACTTAAGCGAGGCTGCGGCTCCGCTGCTGCAATATTCCAGGTATAGCTCGGCACGCACACCATGAAAGTTAGCGTAGTATAGAAAATTACCAGAGATAGATGTGTTACAAATGTTTCCAGGGCCAGGTCTGAAACTAAGACCTGTTTGCCATTTATTTATTTATTTATTTTTTTAATTATGGCAGTTAGTATTGTCGTTGTCTAGAGAGTGATTCAAGAATTATTTTAAGAATGCCAGAAGTTTCTTACTTTGAACGTAATCTAAACCATTTCTATAACATGTTTTTTTTTTTTATTGAATTCGTGTACATTAGCAATCAGAATTAATTACAATAAATTCTATGAGCTAATTGCGTGAAGTTTGGAATAGATTTGAAGAGAGGTGCACCCAGTGGTGCAGTCTCGTTACCTCCATTTGAAGGCTTAGGGGATGGTGTATGATTTCTTTATTCTGTCAAGTCCCATGGCCACTTCCGTTTAAGTCGTCTCATTACTGGCTGCTGTGTTAGTGGTGTAATCTCGTTATTAGTGTGTCCCACTAGCCGAGCATGGTGGCTTGTAGCCCGTTGTCTGATTATGTCCCGCACATATTGTACGTAGGAGTCAAAGTGGAGGATACGGTTTGAAACATACCAGGGAGCATTGAATATACTTCTTAATGTCTTAGACTGGAAACGTTGTATTATGTCAATATTTGAGTAGCTGGCGCAACCCCAGAGTTCACAGCCATATGTCCATATTGGTCGTATGATAGATTTGTACACCAGTAATTTGTTTTCTGTTGAGAGTTGAGAGTTTCTTCCTATGAGCCAATACATTTTTTAATTTTGATGTCCATTTCTTTGCGTTTTTTATTATATGTGGTTTCCACGTTAATCTTGTGTCCATATGGAGACCTAAGTATCTAATTGCATTTGCTTGCGGATGGGTACGTTATTCAAG
Source organism: Sinelater perroti (assembly GCA_036346155.1). NCBI lineage: Eukaryota > Metazoa > Arthropoda > Insecta > Coleoptera > Elateridae > Sinelater > Sinelater perroti. The sequence goes on from JARFIY010000133.1 coordinate 47,672, forward strand.
CTTACAGGTGGGCATTGTGATCGTCTTGTGGTAAATGTTATATGATTGGACTTCGTCTCATTGACCTTAATTCTCCATTTTTCCAGCCAACCCTCTATTGTACTTAGTGTCTCTTGCAAGATATTAGTTGTGATTTGTGGATCTTCATGACATGCCAGGATTGCAGTGTCATCTGCAAATGTCCCCAATGTTATGGTTGGTGTCGACGGTATATCTGCAGTAAAAATCAGATATAAGAGTGGCCCCAACACACTTCCTTGGGGAACACCAGTTGTGAATATTCCATACCAACTTTGGTTTGAAAGTGTCGATTAGTTAGATAAGATTTAAGCAGGAGATAGTATTGATGTGGAAAGATGTGTTTAATTTTAAATAGTAGCCCATTGTGCCAAACAAGGTCAAACGCTTGCCGCACATCTAAAAATACAGCAGAGCAATATTTCTTACTATGAAATGATTGCTGAATAATATTGGTTATTCGGTGGCATTGCTCTATGGTTGAGTGTCCTTTGCGAAATCCAAACTGGTGATTTGGAATCCATTCTTCAAGTAGACTATTTTCGTTTATTCGCTTTAATATTAATTTTTCTAGGAGTTTTGACACGACAGGCAGTAGACTAATTGGGCGATAAGACTGAGCTTCATTTGGTGGTTTGCCAGGTTTTAATATTAGGATGACCTGTGCAAACTTTAATTGCAAGGGTCAGTATGTTAAGCGTAGGATTGCATTAAAGAGTGCCAATAAGAATTGTTCTCCTTGTCATGGTAATTGTTTAAGTACAAGGCCTGTAACGAGATCATAGCCCGGCGCTTTCTTATTATTTAACCATTTTATTTCATTTTGTAATTCACCAATTGTGAATTTTTTTATAGGGGGTGATAGTTCTAGTGGTGCTTCGAGAAAGTTGTTAACATCTTCATCAATTTCATTAGAGTGAGGTATGAATACGTCTGCCAGATGTTGGGCAAAAGTTCAACTTTTCTTTGTCTGATCTTGCCCAGGAGCCATCGTTTTTGCGTAACGGCGGGACTTGTTGTTGGGGTCTCTTAAATCCTTTAGTGGCTTCCATATACTGTGATCTTCTTTGGATAAGTTGGTTATGTAGTTATGGAATGTTTCATTACGCGCCTCTAACATCTTCTTCCTAAGTTTATTAGTAAGTCGATTGTATGTGGTTTTATCATTAACGTTGTGTGTACGTTGCCAGATTGACCTTGCTCTCCTTTTTCTTTTATTAATTCACTTATATCTCTAGAAACATTAAATGACTCGATTTTCTGGATATTCATTGGTGTAGCATTCCAGGCTGCCTCTCGGACTGTTGTTATAAAGTGATTAACTGCGATCTCTATTTCTTTCGGTGTTTTAAGCTTATATTAATATTTATATGCCGGTGGACGTGTACTTTAAATTTGTCCCAGTCAGTTCGTCTATTGCAAAGTACTGGCTTAGGCTGCTTTTGGATAACTGTAGCGCTAATGACAGCTAACACAGGGCTGTGGTCCGAAGATAGATCGAAACTAGGAGTGACGTCCACATAATTTCTTGAAATGCCCGAGGCTATATAAAAATCTAATAAATCTGGAATCTTGTTCACGTCAGTCGGCCAGTATGTTGGAGTACCGGTTGATAAATGCATGTAATTGTTGTTAGTAAGAATTTTTTCAAGTTATCTACCCCTTGTAGTTATTAATCGAGACCCCCACCTTGTATGTTTACAATTAAAGTCGCCACCTACTATAAATTTCCCTCCAAGGGTGTTGAAGAATGGTTGTAGTATGTTCGTGGTTAGTCTATGTCTTGGAGGGCAATATACAGCGGCTAGTGTGATTTGGCTAGGAAGTTTACTGATTTCGATAACGGCAGCTTGCAGGAACGGTTCTTCGTATTTTGGTAATTCATGATGAACTATCGAGTTTCGAATAATAATAGCTGCGCCACCATGGGCTGTATTATCTGGGTGTACAGTGTGGTAGATACTGTACTGAGGTATTTTTATAAACGTTCTTGTTGTAAAGTGTGTTTCACTTATGAGTAGTACATCAATTTTGTTCATTTGAAGGAAGACTTCTAACTCCAATTTTTTAGATTGGAGGCCGTTGGCATTCCATAATGCAATACGTATGAATTTAGACATTATTTAACTAATTTGGCAATTACTGTTGTGAGCATGTTGAGGATCATGCTATTTTTTTTGTTGTAGCAGTTGATTGAACATTCCCTTAAACTCGGCAAGGAATTGTGCGAGGGTGAGGTCATTAGATGAGTCTGGTTTATTTGCTGTAACGTGGCTATAGGTATGCATCGGCATATCAGCGTAAACATGAGGTTTTGGCAGAGGAGGAAAATTTCTTATATCTGGCTTATACTGTGCAGGTTGTTTCTTTGGTTGCTGTGTATTTGGGTAGGTCTTGTTTTGTAATTCTCTATAGACCATACATCGTTTGTAGTTGCCAGGATGTGGTCCATTGCATAAGATACACGTTGCCGGCGTATCCCTATTTTTGGTACACGTTCTTGTATCATGGTTACCGCTGCATTTGACACACGCATATGGTCGATTGCAGTATGATTTCGTGTGGTTAAAGTTTTGGCATCTTGTACATTGTACTATATTTTTATTTTGCTTATGTGGTTCAACCGTTATCTTTAGGTTCTGCAGATACTGCAATTTGATTTCTCATACCAATAATTAATATACATGTTTAACCTACATTAATTTTAAGGCCAAACTGTTAACATTTTATGTTTAGTGCATTCAACATTTTTTCTAGCTCGCCGGAACTCTTTGCACATATGGCAATATCATCTGCAAACCTAAGGTTAGATAATAAAGAGCCTGAAATATTTATTCCCACATCTTTCCAATTTAGTTAACTGAATAAGTAATCTAATGTTTTGCTAAATAAATAAGGTGATAGCAGGTCTCCTTATCTGAGACGTTTTTCTATTTTAAATGGATGCCTATTTATTTCCAATCTGATAATTGCTGTAGTGTTTTTTAAAATTTGCTGAATTATCCGGATATATTTTTTGCTGATTGTTTTAAAATGCTCTAATTCTTCAATAATGCACTTGGGTTCAATGGAGTCAAAAGCTTTTTCGAAGTCAATTAGCCCACTATAGGAAGTGGCGCCAAATTCATTATTTCTTTCTACTAATTGGTTTATAACGTGTACGTGATCAATAGTTAAAACTCCTCTAGTAAAACCATTTTGATCGGATGTGTGCTTTTGTTCCAGTTGTGAATAAATACATCTTTGAAGTATGCTAGCAAGAATCTTGTCCACAGCTTCTCTTTTGACCAAGATTCTGGGAAGAGAGGGTTGTTTTTGTGTATTTGAACCTCATCTTTATTCGTCGTCGTAGCAAGGTTGTCATCTATTAGGCTTGAGGTTAGTTTGGTATCTATCAGTTTTTTGATGTTATGGGTGAGTTGGTTGGTGTATGTTTTATTAAGGTTTGGACATATTCTTTTGCTCGTCTTAGTTGCACTTTCGACTTTTTATTGTCTTGTTCAACTCTTGCCTCTGTTGTTATTGGTAAAACTTGTAATGTATTTTTTCCCTTTTTCCCATAATAGTCTGTTGCAATTCTTGCAGTATGTCATATGCATTGTAAATGTTCAATTTATTATTTTTTATGTTAGCGTTCTGACCTTTATTTCTGGCATCTTTTAATATGGTTTTAGCTGTTTTGTAATTTCGAGGCTCTTCTTATCTAAATCTTCAACTATTTCGAATGCCGTTCCTTTCAGTTTCTTAAGGTTTCGGGAAATTTCATATTTTCTTATGCAAGTTATTAAACCGACTTTTACAGGTTTTTTATTTTTGGTTTGTTTGCCAATTTTGTAGACGAAGTTAATTTTGGCCGCTGAAATCTTTATTCCCATTATTTATTATTTATTTCCATTACTGCTTGTGATAAATTTTCTGTTGTTTTCCTTTGTTTCATTGATATGCAGTAAAAGATTAAATTTCTTTTCCGGTTGTCACGTTCTAGTGTTTCAATTCGTCGATTTTGTTCTTGTCTATATCTAGATTTCTATCAATAAATTCTACTTTTGTGTTTAAATTTTATATTTGCAGTAGCAATTGATTTAACACTATCGATATTTCTGTATCTTTAGTTGTTTTAATTTAGCTAGATCACGCTGTATTTGGGAATCAGCCATTATTGTTAAACTGTTAAATTTTTTTCTAAAATGTGTACTTAAGCTGATTAAATTTGGAATTTGCAATTTCCTAAAATCCCTTAAACCTCGTGGTTGCACTAATTTTTTAATTTTCGCGGGTTACCGCGGAAGTATTTAAGTTTATGTTGGTATTTTTAAGCGTAAGTTTACAAGGTGGCGTGTAACGCAAAACTCGTCTTTATGTTATCTTTTTAATTTTTGATGTTTGTTTTCGCCATTTTATCGTTGTAATTTCTTAAATTATTTTATTTTTATGCAGTTTACGAGTTATTAAAACCTAATTTTCTGCTCCTTAAATTTCAGTATTTTATTAAATAAATTCACCACTTCATTTGATGCACTGTTATCAGTTGCGCGCTCACAGACGAATTTTCTCTAGAATAATAAATGACAAAGCGGCATATATATATATATAGACACCCAAATGCCAACCTCACCTACACGTGGTACCCCCTGTTAGATAACAGACGAGGCTCTGGCGACCCAGCATCGGGGGGTATAACCTGATACCAGTTGTCCCGAGGTAACGGGGCCCTTGTGGCTGGGCTAATCACCCGCACAAGTTAAACAGATTCAGAGAACAAACAATCGCCTCGGAAATGGACGGAAAACTGGGAAACGGACTCGGCGCGAATCACTGATAAGAATTGGAACATGGAATGTAAACGGTATAAACGGAAAGGAAGTAGGCATAATAGAAGAAATGGCCAAATATAATATGGAGATGCTAGGTATAAGTGAAATAAAGAAGAAAGGAAACGGAAGACAACTATTAGATCAAGGTTACCAGCTTATATACTCAGGATCAGCAGGACGAGCTAAAGAGGGCGTAGGAATAATCCTAACTACACAATGGCCCAACAAGTAAAACAATGGGAAGTGGTAAATGCAAGGATATTATATGTAGACCTAAAACTGCAAGAAGAAATAACCATAATACAGATCTACGCCCCCACAGAAAACTCCACAGAAGAAGAGAAAGAGACATTCTACGAAGAACTCCAAGTACAAATAGATAAAGGGAGAGAAAGAAGCAGACACATATTAATAAATGGAGACTGGAATGCCAGAATAGGAAATAGACAAGATATAGGATATGGCACGATAGGTAAATATGGAGTAGAATCTACCATAAATAATAACGGAAGAAGAATGATAGACTTTTGTGTTACCAATCAAATGTTAATCGGAAACAGCCACTTTAACCATAAGATAATACACAAAATTACTTTTGAGGCAGCAGGAAGAGAAGCGAAAAGCATTAAGGACTATATAACATACAACAGAGAAGCGAAATATGCCATAACAGATGTAAAAGTAATAAGGGGACGAACTGCATACAGACCACAGACTGCTAAATAACAGACACCAGATTTTATAGCAGGGAACCCAGGAAACAAAGAGAATATCAGAAAATAAAAATATCAGTATGAAGAAAACCAGAAAAGCAAAAAGAATTCAAAAACAGATTAGAACACACCTTAGAAGGATGGGAAGGGAAAAAGAAGCAGAAGAAGGAAACCAATGGCCCATGGAAAAGAAGTGGACAATACTAAAAACAGAAATAGTGGAACAGGCAGTAAAGACCTGCGGAAAGGTAACAGTAAAGGGAGATCAAAAAAGAACCCGGTGGTGGAACGAAGAAGTAAAAGATAAAGTAAAGATCAAAAAGAAAGCTTGGAAAAGGTATATACAAAGTAAGAAAGATTGCGATAAACAACACTATATAAATAAAAGAAATGAAGCCAAAGAAGCGGTACATAGAGCAAAACAAGAAACTTGGGAGGAATTCGGAAAAGAACTAGAGACGAAATTCAACGAAGATAACGGAAGACAGTTTTGGAAAGTAATCAGAGGGCTAAGAGGGAAATATGGAAAGCAAGTATGGAGTATAAGGAACAACAAAGGCATAGTAGAAACAGAAGAAGGAAGAATCTTGGAGGCATGGAGAGAGTATTACAACAACATATTTAAAAAAGATGATAATATCCGGGGAGAGAAAGAGGAACAGTTCAGGAAGAAGAAGAAGAAATAGACATAGAAATAGAAGAGGTGATAGAAGCCGTAAAACATATTAAACAAGGAAAAGCAGGAGGTAGAGATGGCATAACTCCAGAAATGATAAAGAATGGGGAGATAGAATATTAAAGTGGATAAAAGAGATATGTCAACTAGCCTGGAAAGGGAAAAATACCAGATGACTGGGAAGAAAACATAGTGGTACCTATACACAAGAAGGAGATACAAACGATTGCGGCAACTACAGGGCAATATGCCTTTCTTCAATAGTACAGAAGATATATTCAAGAATACTAGAAAGAAGATTACGAGAAGAAGTTGAAGAAAAACTATGTGAAGAACAAGCCCTTACAGGCCACAGAGGCAAACACAAGATCATATATTTGTACTAAGAACAGTTACAGAAAAGAGATTAGAAAGGGAAACCCTTTGTATCTAGCATTCATAGATATAAAATCAGCATTTGACACAGTACCCAAACAAACAATATGGAATGCGCTAGCAGAACTAAATGTATCATACCCACTACAACAGGCCATAAAAAGAGTATACGTTAATGCAAAAGGAAGAGTGCGAATTAAAGGAAAGAATCTCAAAGCTTTGAAATGGAAAAGGGGATCAAACAAGGAGACTCACTGAGCCCCTACTGTTCCTAATAGTAATGAATCAGATTATTCAGGAAGCAAAAGAACCAAGATTCAATGTGAAGGTAGGAAATTGGAATTTAGAGCCCATATATATACAATGCCTCATATATGCAGACGACATCGTGCTTCTAGCAGACTCAACTAGAAAACTACAAATAGCAATAAACAAATGGAATAGAGCGATAGAAAGAAGAGGTATGAAAATAAACACAAACAAGACTAAAATTATAAAAATCTAGAAAAATGATACAAACGAAAACACAAGAATAATATGCAATGGGGAAGAACTAGAATGGGTCAATAACGATAATAAATAAAACTGGCATGATAGAACAGGAGATTTTGAATAGAAGAGTTAAAGCAAGCAAAGTATATTATGCGATTAACAAATCAATAATAGCGAAAAAAGAAGTAAGCATGCAAACAAAGCTTAGGGTATACAAAAGCATATACACACCAGTATTAACGTATGGGGTGGAGAGCTGGACAATACAAGATAAAACCAGAAGCAAAATTACGGCGAGTGAAATGAAATATCTAAGAAGACTAGTAGGTAGAACAAAAAGAGATCGCATACGAAATACAATAACCAGAGAAGAAGTAGGTCAGCAACCGCTAATACAAGAGGTAGAGAAGAGACAATTACAGTGGTACGGGCACATAGTGAGGATGTCAAGAAATAGAGACCCCAGAAGAATTCTAGAAGCAAAGCCAGAGGGAACAAGAAGCAGAGGAAGACCACGAGAAACATGGGAACAGAGCTTAGAAAAGAGGGTAGAACAGAGGGAAAACACCTAAGAGAAGTAAAAGAATGGCAGCCAACCGGGACAGCTTCCGGAAGTGGTTAGAGGACCCGACGCTTTAGGGCATAAGGGAGAAGGAAAAGAAGAAGAAGAAGAAGATATATATATATATATATATATATATATATATATATATATATATATATATATATATATATATTTCAAAAAGCAGTTACCCTAAAACACAACCTTTCCAAATTGTGAGAGAATCAACTATCCTACTTCCAACTAAACCAGACAAGTTATAGCTAAAGTACAGTCGCATTACTAAAATGAAATCTCAAGGCTTCACACACAGATAGACCGTCGAACGTATGTAAGTCTCAGCAAAATGGAGGAACAAAAAATATCGAGAAACAACCCTTCACTACCTCGACAGGTATCCCGTCGAATTTATGTGTCAACAAGAAGCAAAGGATAAAAATCCGTTTGAATAGACTCTGGAGCTGTTTGTAGAGTTAGCCGCCAGAGAAGTACATATAGAATGGATGTTTATACTCTTAGAAGTGTTTGTGTTTGACAAATAAAATTTTTCACGGAATATTGAAAATTGAATAATATAACCGGATAACTCAATAGTACCCTGTTCTGTTAATGTATTTAATTACACGACAAGATTTTGGTAGAATATTTATTTTGTAATAGAATTGTCGTATTAGTTTTAAGTTTTGTTGGTCTTTTTTGTGTTAGAAAATTAAATAAATATGACGGTAAGACATTTTGCAACTAAATAGATTGAAGCATACGTGTTAATATGGATAGATTTTCTATGGACAGTGCGATAAAAGTTGTCGTTTAAAGTGGTTTTTCTTAGAAGAGTGTTTAGAAACGAAAGGATGTTGTTTTGCTCTGTATTTATAATGGATAATTAATGTTGATGTGCATAGTTTAGACAGAAAATGTATTTATGCAATTAAAGTAATGGGTATATGGTTTTGATACAATTTGGGAAACTCGTGTTTGGAGTATTGCTTTTTTCTTCGGTATATATGACGCCTTGTTATATATTATCCCATCAAAAAAAAATTCCAAATTAGCAGAATAACTATTGGAAAATTGCCATATCGCTTAAAATTGATTTTATCAAGGTTCTTTCAGGTTTACTCAAATATGGCAGATAATTTTTTGATACAGTTCAAGACTTGTAATGTTCCCATGAGTATATCGTGTAAACTTAAGAGTGGACGAAGAATTACTGGCAATAGTGCCTTTATACTTTACTATAACTGGTTCTGTGATTTACGATAATACTGTACAATTGCAGGCGGGTTATTACATTTTATTAGAAAAACTGATTTTTATAGCTAATAACGGTGCGCTTATGATGGTAGAAAAAAGCAAAAATGTTGCTGGAAGGCTGCTATTAAGGGTAAATTAAATATTAACTAGATATTAAATTTGCAGGCATACATTATTTAGCAAAAAAGTACTTTAGTGCAAGCATGCGGCTATTGGGCTCTCTAAAACAAAAGATGAATTATAACGTGACAGATAAACTGTAAAAGAAATTTCTATATGAAGACTGACATGTTATTATTTCTGCAGAGTGCCTGAAGTTAATTAAGGGTTTGTTAAAAGACTTAGCTGCTGTTATTGACATTTAAGTTGGCCCAACAAACCAGTAAATACCTAATAAATGGTACAACTAAGCTGTTTAATTTTGTTACAATATCCAGAAATGGATTCTATAGTACCAAAGCTGCACAGACCTCGAAAGGAATTTTTGTGGCCTGTTTGTTTTTTATTTACCTGTTCCAGGGTCCTTAATACGTTTTATAGTACTATGAACAACCCAACTAAAACATTCCACATACTTTCCGATTTCAGACTTACTTTATCACGTAACCTATTTGTATATAAAGTAGTCATTTTCTAAGAATTTATGTGCCTCCGTTTTTGTTGTTGTCACTAATTATAAACGCGCGCGCTTTTTCAGAATAGTGTTCGGTGCAGAAGAGCACGACCACACAAATAACTACATCAACAACCTTGTTTAAAAATGACACCATTACAATGTAAGGACGCAACATTCGAATTTCCCGCCGCTTGATATAGACTGATGTGGCGGCGTTGTTGACAAGTAGCCGGTATTATAACCTCACTTTTACTTGCATTATTTATGCACTTTTTTGCAATTGTGACTGCATTATTTTGTGTGCACCGCAAAGGGACTGGTCGTCTGTGGTTACCTTAGCATTTTGGAACACTCGGGGGCCTTTTCTGTAAGTTCTGAAACAAACAATAATTTTCTTTAATTTTTCCCGTTTTCTGACTGCGACACTTTTCTGCAGGTGCGTCTATTTTTTATAATTGATATTAATCATTTCCATTTAAAAAGAAATTACTACAAAAATTTTCACAGGCACATTCTGAGTATGAAACTTTAGGTTTTATATATCGTGTTACGCAATTCATACGGGTTTTTTCCTAGTAGTGTTGAAAAAAACCAATAGAGAATATCCAGAATAATGTAATTAGATTTTCACTGATCCTCACACACAGATGAAGATTTATCCCTCACCATGAAAGTTAGCGTAGTATAGAAAATTACCAGAGATAGATGTGTTACAAATGTTTCCAGGGCCAGGTCTGAAACTAAGACCTGTTTGCCATTTATTTATTTATTTTTTTAATTATGGCAGTTAGTATTGTCGTTGTCTAGAGAGTGATTAAAGAATTATTTTAAGAATGCCAGAAGTTTCTTACTTTGAACGTAATCTAAACCATTTCTATAACATGTATTTCGAGAAATATGACAACACCTAAAGTCATCATTTAAAAAATGGTAGAATTATTAAAGAAAAAAAATAAATAAAATGCGGCTTAATACTTAGTTTTTGCGCCGCAAATATAAATTACTTTTATTGTGAGTTACACCATAATTATTATGTGTAATTTTTAAATTCGAGTGATTGGATAAGACCATTAATAATATTATTTTATTGCGTTCTTGACATTTCTTATATCGAGACGTCAGATACAAGTAACAATCCAAGGTCTTCTGTGGGATTACCGACTTCTGCGGATGATGGCTGTTTTTTTACCAAGTTCCTAGCTATCCGCACGCAAGTTTCGGTATTGCCAAGTTTTAAAAATCTTCATTCAACATATGACTGCGTAGCTTCGTTAGTGTTTGCCACAATGAGCGATAAGTCGGCTTGACCTGTGAAGATTCTTTTGCCACAAGGTAGTAGATATTCCTTCTGCCGTCTTCCCGACTTCTAGGCGTTGTTTTTTTAATTCTCTGACTAAACCAAATTTTGCTGGAAGTATACTGGCAATTCCTCTGGACATCTTCAAATCATGGTCCGCACAATCCGCCAGTGCATATTTTGCCGATACGTGGAATAGGTCTTCTTGTACATCTTTGGCACTAAACCTATGAAGTCTTCGAACACTTCCTCACATTCGAATGACTTTAGATCTCCTGACCGTGGTGTTCCATTTCTGAAAACAAGACATAGTCGATTGTAACGAACGATTCTAGGCTTGATATCTAGTTTTTGAATCAGTACGGGACATCATTTATTTTCTTTAGCACTTCATATGAACACTCGTACAAGCGTCGAAGTCTTGGAAATAACCCACTTTGCCGTTTCGGGTTATATAACCGTACTCGATCTTCTTCTTTCTAACTCGTCCTCGATGCGTTGATGTCATAAAGATCCTTCATTCGGTCACAAATCTTTATAATTCTTCTTCTTAAATTGCTGACGTAGTCTTCTCCGATTATATTTTCTTTGGGTCACATGACAGCTTTAGTTTACGACCGTAGAGAACATTGGATGGCATTTGACCAGTAGACTCATGAACAGACAAACCGTACGCCAACAAGACCAGATAGTGGTTCTAATATCATTAATGGTCAGAGGCAACTTTTGACGAGTACTTCCCTATTGTCCTTTTCGTGAGTTCAACCAATCCATATGAATGGGGGTGTAACGGAGTTACGGTTTTCTAATGCCTCTAGTTTGCATACTTTTCGGAACACCGTTGATTCGAAATTTCGACCTTGATCTTCGAGGCTTCGACCCATTTATTTAAAAAAAGCACTACTTCTAGAATAAATTTATTTTCACTGTCACCTTTAGTTGTGCCAATAGGAATTCTCTCGAAAAGATTCTCGACGTACTGCTGTTTCATTAATGCTTTCCGCTTCTTTTGCAAGCCCTTGCTCGTTGTATATATCGTACATTTTCGGCGCCCGTCTTTAACAACTTTCGTGAAGTTCACCTAGTAAAACCCCTTGCGAATCTTCTTACAATTGTTGCAAGACTTCCGTAAGCTTCTTGTTTGGGACCAACAACTAGAGTTTTATCTGGAATCCACGTTTGCACTCTAGCACGTACTGTAAGACATTATCTTCTATTATAGTGGAATCTCATTGCGTCTAATATGATTTTACTGCTGGTGAACACGAAGCCACTTCTGTCTAGTCAAGTTTTCTTTCAAATTCTTTGCATTCCGGAGACTTATTTTAAAGTTGTATCTTCTTTCTGTACCACGTTTTAACTCTCTACCCATTCGCATTTTTAAAATTCAAGAGCCACTTCAGTGCAGCAGGATCAATCCTTAAAAGAAACCTTCTGTCATACAGATATTTATAAAAGTTCTCTACAGATTTGACAACAATAGAGAGCTCTCTCCTCTCTCCCTTTTAACTGTGGGCAGCTCTGTATTCGTGCGTTTACTAAGACACGTTTTAGGTTCTCGAAAACTTCTTGACATTGTTCGCTTCACTGAAAATTTTGGCCGTCTTGCGTTAGTCGTGTCAAAGGATTCGCGATGTTGGCAAATCCAAATACGTATCGTCTGTGGTAGTGGCACAATCCCAGAAAACTATTAACTTTGTGCTTGTTTTTTGGTGCTCTAAGTTTTTCAGATGTGCGTCGAACATTTTTCTAGCCGCTATGGTGTCATCCAGATACCCGAAACATGTTTTCCAAGATAATTCATTAGGAATTGTCTCCATTAATCTTTCGAAGATTGAAGGAGCAATGCAAAATTCAAGTGGCATCACCGTGAATTGCTACAGTCCAGTTGGGTTAGTTTTTTATTTCAATCTAAAATCTTTTGCAGCAGTTATTTAAAAAAAGTTTTTACCGCTAATTTTAGAATTATGTAGTAGAAACATAATAAACTATAAAATAAACATAACCTTAAATAACTCATCATAAACACGCTGGCGTTTAATAAGCTACAAGATAAGCACTGGTCATTCTTTGCATTTGAATTAAAATAAATAGTTCCGAAGCAAAATAAATGACAAGAAAGAGTGCTATTATTTACATAATTTAAAATATGATAGGATTATTATTACTATGTTTAACGGCACATAGTAAATGTTTTTGCTGATACACTTTTGAGGACAGTATCCGAGTTGACGCAATGGAAATGTAAGTATCAACTTACGCCTGTAGGTGGTAGACTAACACTCATAAAGATCAATAAATAGTAGTTTTTAATTTCCATGATATTTCCTTATTTATTTATTATTTAACGACTTTTTGTACATTGCCTGGAAATATTTTGTAAATAAAATGTTTTTCTGCCGATATTGAGCCTACAACTAATAAAATGTTTATGCGTTATTAACAATAACATTCTACTTGTTTCTAAATATACTTAAAATATAGGTTTATCATTCTTCACTGGCATTAAAAATGGTCTGTTATAGTCTATTATATTGAAAGTGCTACTCTACACCAAATAAAATGGATGGTAAAAAAGTTAATCAACCATTCTACTCCGAATGGCCAGTGAGTGTCCGAAAAACATTAAAAATCAAATAATTAGCTCTCATGTATATACAATATTCGAGAGTTGAATATTGTGCGGGACCTCTTTAAAATTGCATTTTGACCAAAGGATGTAGAGTTGCGGATTTCTGATAGGTTTTTCCAAGAATATTAGTTAACATCAATCAGTATATCGTAGTCACTTGATGATTATAACAATTTTATTGTTATGGTGCAGGTGCGCAATATACTGTAAGTTTTTATTTCTTTTTAATTAAAAGATGTTTTAATGTTTGTAATTCTATAGCAGTTACGGGGAATATTTTATTCACAATGCGAGCAATGTAATTGGAAGTAAAAATAGATTTATGTAAAGTAGAAATGTCACAGGAAACAAGAGAACAAGGAAAATAACTGATAAGAAATTCAGCAGACATAACAATTTGAAAACAAATTATTCTCTCGGTAGTTTTTAAAAAAATGAATTACATAGGTAATACTGACATTCAAAATTAATGATGAAAGCGGTTAAAAAGACAAAAGGGGAGAAGGGAAAATGAAGAAATGCAAAATAAAAAAATTAATCAATAATATACTGTCTAGAAAACGAACTCAAAAAACAAGAGAGGAATAAAAGTAAAAATAAATCAGTAGCAAAAGGGCTGAAAATAAAAGAGGTTTAATTAAATTAGAGCAATTTATCAGCGATAAACTGAAAATTAAGATAAACTAATCAAACAGTTATACAATAAAAAGAAGAGACGACAAAGTAGATTATATGATGAAGCTCAAGCGCCCCGCGTGGAAGCTTAGCCTGTGAATTGAAAGGTTAGTGTTCTCATATGTTTACCCTCGCTGCCCGATCGTCGTGCACCATTTCTGATGTGAGGCGATATAGCAAGCACCGCATTATTATTCTTTTACTTGAAATGAACGCAAGCACTTAATTATTTTTAGTAATTGAGTAGGCTACCCGACAGCCATTTGAGCCCCAAAAATGAGCTTGCGTCCGTCCGCACCACACCTGCGCTTACAAAGCAAATCATAGCTTAAGAAATATGTACCATGGGAAAAACCAATATAATTAAGAAGAAAGAACTGAACAGTGGCAATTTATGCTGAATATATGATATAATGGTGAGAAAAAAATTATTCAAACAATGTTAAGAAATGCCGCAAGAAAATAACGAAAAAAATGGCATGTCAAATGTGTCGTACCTAAAAATGTACACAGAGAGGGAACAGTATAAACAACTAAATAAGGAAAAATAAAGAAACTTCTCTGAGAACGAAATCAATAATCCGGATAACGATTAAAGGTAAATTAAAAGAAAATGTCGGAGAAAGACTCAATAAAATGATATTAAAAATAGCAACGTAAGACATAAAGACTATAAATGACAAAGAACATAAAATAGTAAAAGAAATATAAAATACGACATATAAATAACAGGAATAAATGAAATAAGAACAATAGGTATGAATAAAAACCATTATATACAAAATATATGCTGTTGTACTTGGGATTGAAATGACAAGCATAGCAAAAGGGGCGAATATGAATAATAATAAACCTGCAAAGCTTGCAACGCATAGCGAAGTGGCAAGGTCTCCCAAATTTGAGAACCTTCTAGTTATTTGTATTGCGTTTCCGGGTTAAAGGTCACGTAGGATTTCAAAATTTTATGTTTAAATTAATCAGTGTTCAAAGACGAGTTGAATGATATGCTACATGTCATATGTTGCTATTTTGAAAATTTGAAATCGTAAAGGTCACTAACGCTGACCTTTGACCAATCAGTTTCAAAATCGCTAGCAAACAAGCCTTTTTGGTCACCAGTCGATTGGTGAAAACAGAATTTGGAAATTCCCAACCGTTCTCGAGTTTTTCTCAGACGGACGGACCCTTCGCTTCGCCACCCGAAAAATAGAAGATGCTGTCATAGCATATGAAGTAACAACTAAATAAAAATAAACCAGTACGGATGTGGAACTCCGGTTCCACATATTTCCGGGGCTTCTATGCATAAACAAAAGTTTGCGGCCATTTCCGGTCAAGCCGGTCTCGAGATTTTCCGATCAGGCTGATATTTGGTGTCGGGACTTGACTTACGGTCCTTAGTTGAATACTGAAAACGTTATGTCCCTATCTGTCACAGATCAAAAATTATAAGGCGTAACAGATGTCAGAAATGACAAAATTAAGAAATAATCTCTAGCTTGGAAGCTGACTTGATTAAAAGTTATAAGGAATGACATATGGGAAGCTGGATGCACTAAAAAACCTCATTGCATTGTTATAGAACATCCTACCTATGCCAGCTCGCGGATGTGAACCCGGTAGGACATGGGCTTTCGAATGATAACCCCCTTATGTCTTTAGGTTTAGTAGTTCTCAAGTTAAAAGTCGCGACAGATGGACAACATTTAAACAAATGCTTAAAGATAGGTCTATCATTTTTGTTTCTGATTTGATATTAGAACAAATTTTAACTTAATGGAATTTAAATTATGGCCTTCAAAATATAGTCTAAAACAAATAACATTTTAAAATCTTTAATCTTTAATGTTTTCTTGTAATAACGGTAGTTAGTGTATACCTCTCTAGATACACTACTCAATGTAATTTATAAAAAATTCTGAAAGGATTAAAGATTTTAAGCCATTTTAAACGTAACAAAGAGACATATATTGAAATATTAAAATAACTTTCAGCCACTTACGACTATTATAGCATCTGTTTTAATTGTTTAATTAGTACTTATGCAATTTTTGTTTATATAACTTTTACTACAGAACCTACATGACCGAGCAGCTGAAAGTATCACGCTATGTGCCCTTTCAACAGAAACTGCTAACAACCATATTCAACATGTGCCCTAATGGATTTAGGAAACTACAAGCGACAGCGCTGTTCAATAATAACGATGATAGAATCGACGAAGCGACCATTGATGCTTTTGCGGCTATTACAAGGGCAGAATTCTACACTAACTCCAGGTCGTTCCTAAACATTCGTTGAAATGCAATTCGATCTTTCTCGATGCAAATCCCATCACGCCTGTGAAGGTAAGTTGTAACTTTTTTAAATCCTAATTGCCTCATAGGATTAAACAATTGTTTCATATATCGCTAAAAAATGTTATATCTACAATTCGATGGTCATCATTAAGAAGTCGGAAACGACAAGAAGTACAGTTTCGGGTAATCAAAGCTAATTTTAAGTCTGCTTTCAGATTTTGATTTTATTGTTTTTCGATAACGAAATTAAACTTGGCAATTTCGTTGTTTGATCACTAATTCGTCAATTTATAGATTAGTCGATTTCAGACAAGCATTGGTGAAACATCCGAAAAAATTTTAATTCGGTTTCTATTCGCAATGGTTTTTGATTTTTATGTGTAATTATGTTACGTATGTATCCGCCATGACAAGCAAATTGAATTTTTTAGTGCGATTTAATATAAAAGGCTTTTTAGCAATACGTAACTTTAATTGTATTACTTAAAAATGACGTAGATATTTAAAAAAAAAATTATTCCATTTCGACTTCTAAACATATTAAATTTTGCTGAAAATTTATCGAAATTTTATTTAGTAGGAAACGTCCTTCCAAATTCCTAAATTATAAAACATATTAAATTATATATTAAAAACATTCACGTTTTTTCCATTTAAGAGAAATTTTCTTGTTTCTTTTTGGAAGTTCATTAGTTTCCATATGTTTAATTCCTGATGTTTACTTTCATTGTTGTCGATAATAAAACACTTTTCGAATCGCGTAATAAAAGCCTACTACTTGACATAATTGACTTATAGCACATTTTTGATTTCGTTATCTACTGTTCATTTAATCAGAGAAAATAGGGTCAAATTTCCGACTTATTTATTAATGTTGCGAAGGTCTATTTTTCTGTGATTATCAAAATTATTTTGATAAATAATTTGAGCTCTTTACTAGAATTTTTGTCATCTTTTAAATGGTTTCCACAAGTACTGATCTCTATCTTCAATTAAGTTTAATTTTGAAGTAATAATTTCCTGCGTTTTATTAATATTTTTATTGTCCAACAAATTTCTCCACAATGGTTGTTACTTTTCCGATCTTTTTCTTAAGATATACCATGTAATTTTATTTTTTTAGTTCAATGTTTTTTAATAACATTTTTTCTTTATTTCGTATCTAAATACATTTATCATTAATATTGACTCTTATGTAGGGAAGTATCCAGTTGCACTTTGACTATTTTTAATTTCTAGTACATGGTGTAGTGTGTCAAAAAATATTATTGTCCTCAAATATTACATTTAGAATGCGATTTTTAAAAATATTTTGAAATTTACTTGGAAGTTTTTTTTGTGAAATCAAACCAGCATTATTTGTTATGCCTTTTTCGCAATAACACAGCACTTTTGCTTTAAATAATTTTATTTTTTAATTTGGTTTTACTAGTGTACTCAACTTTTAGTGCCGTTTTGTATACATTTACATGCAAAGTCAACTAGCAGAATCACGTAACTGTGAAGCAGATAAAGAATAACGAGCCAAAATGGGTTAACAGGAGTTATTAGACATAAGGGAAAAAAGGATATTAACGAAATACCCATTATATACGATGTATAATCTATAATCTATAATATATTTTAACTCTAGTAGCGAACCTGTCAAAAGCAACCATTTATTTTAGTAAAAAAAGTTTTCTTAGTTTCTGTAGGACGATTCACATTATGTTTATCTTATTCTCTTTCTCAGTGAAGATTTGAGTATAGCAATATTTTATGGTTATTTGGTTAAAATTTTCCTTGTTTAGATGACTGTATTTCAGCAAAGAATAGTCCTTTGCATAATCTGTTTCTCCGATTCACAGGTTGCACTGCGTCGAATTTTGGGAAATTCCTGACGTTCCAACATTCACTTTAATACCATTTTTAAAGAATTGTAGTTAGCTCTTTGTTTGGGGTTTCTATCTATCTATTCCTCAAGAACTATGAGCCAAAGAAGAAGACTGGCCGTTTGCGTGCTCTAGTGTGCTATTAATTGAAACATTGGTTTGACGATAAGATGTGTTTTGGAAGGTAAAATAGGTATTTGATAGGCAATGGTTAATTAATTTGAGAGTGTGGTCTTCTGCACTGTTGGATTTTAAAAGCTACAAGTCTCAGAAATGAGTATATTAGTAAAAGGGAGACAACATCGAAACTGAAAAGGATCTGAGAATTTCTAGGAAATAGTAGGAATTTCCAACGTATGATGAGATTTGTTCTGTATTTGCCTAAGTTATGGGTCGGTAAACCAAAGGCACTGACAATAGGTCGTAAAAGAGTATTTTCCTTATAAATTTTGGTATTCTTGAAAATTTCTCTCGAGACATGAGAAGTTATTTAGTATTTTGGAATAGATGCTAGTTGTTAATAAGCACCTTGGTTTTCTTTTTAAAATGGGTTATCGAATTGTTGAGTACTTGGCGATAGTCTGATGACCTTAGTAAGGAGTCTGTTTTAGCGATGTAGTCTGTGTTGTTGAGGATAACGGTAGCATTACCAAAAATAAGTTTACAATATATTATACAAAACACGTTATTTTTAATAAAAATACTGTATTTTATCGTAGCCGTGTAATACGCATTTTTGGAAAATTTGGAAAATACGTCGCGTATGAAAAGGTGGTTGCGTAGAAAACCTTATAAAATTGCCCGTAATAAATATTTTTTAATATCTGAAAATGCTTCGTCAACTTGAATAGATTTCTGATTTTTCTAGTTCTATCCGGTCAATTGAAACTTCCTGAAAGAAATGGCTCAATTGTTAATTAAAACTTGCAAAAAAAGTTCGATCGCTATTTTCAAAAAAAGTAGGCGATTAATCACCGTGACAAAAATAGCACTTGTTTAGGTCACTGAGGGCATATTCTCTAAGAATTTTCAATCCTCTAAGCATTTTACTTGTTGAGAAATATATGTCAAAGGAAAAGGAGTTTGCAACTTTCAACGCTGATTGCAACAATAACAAAAACATTGGCAAAAGAAATTAAATATAAAACAACTTTTTAAATGCATGTGCTATACGAAAAGGGTCAGAGAACTGAAATATAAGCGAAAACGTGAAAAACCGTTTTTTCCATAAATTGTTGAATAAAAAATTTAGCACACACTTTTAACTGTACGGATCCCCACCATTGTGTTCTACGGGAAAAAATACGTAGGAATCATGAAAAATTTAGGCTCCGGCAAAAAATGCAAACCTGGATGTTTTTTAATTACTGGCAACTGAGTAGGCATCACCATGTAAGCGCGTAACCCTCGATCGAGCGGTGGAAAGATTGAGTGGTGGTTTCTTGACACCCGATGTATACACATGTACAGAATGTTTCGGAATTGCACGGAACTATGCTAGGGATGTGTTCTCCAACACGAAATAATCAAAAAAGTTTATACAAACATATGTTTCAAATTAATATATTACCGAAATATTGAAAGTAAAGGATATTTATTTAACAATAAAACATTTCCGAGTAACTGCTCAATGTTCTCTCCGTGTTGTTGAATGCAGCATTCTGCACGACGAATTCATGATTCCCTGACAAGTCTTATAGCATCAGAACGATTCTTAATAGTTATCGCAGCTTCCACGATGTGATTTCTTAGTTTTTCTTACGTGCCAATAGACGTAGAATAAACCATATACTTATTCATCACTCATTTAAGTACTAGCCGTGCCCGATACTATTTTACTTCAGTGATCTGGCAAGAATTGGTGCTTTCAGTATGATATAATCATTGTATGTTTATTGTTTATTATATATATATTTATGTTCGTTTAGTGTTCGCCAAAAGATACGTGAAAAAAGGAAAAGGATGACCGGGTCAAGTTTTCCTTAAATAAAAATGCTGACTAAGCTACTAAATATTTGCTAGGGACTTTTAGGTTTATTACAATTTTTTGATTTTCGTAATTACATGTTATCGTACATCAATTTTTTTTAGAATGCCAATGGTACTAATGTTGAATTTTACCTGGGCATTAACTATCAAAATACATCGTTGACATTTTTTACCGGACAAAACCACCTCGCAACTAGCAAAGAGGGCTACCCCCATGTCGTAAGCATTGATGCAGATGAAGTGGAAATGCTTACGGTATATGGAAGAAAGTAAGTAATTAAGTTGTTGGTTTTTAATTAAATTAAAAAATCTAAAACAGTTTCTATTCTGATACATGCTTGTTTCTAATGTTTCAGTCACAGCTCAGAGTTAAATATTATTCTGCATTTGGAAGATGACCTAGATCATTGCAGACACGCAACGTCCTTAAAGCAAGAAGAGGTGACTTTTCAGCTGTCTATTATAATACGTATTTAAATTGTATATCTATATCATTCCTGATTTATTTAAAGAAAGACATCAAGTGAGTATAAATATATTAAATTTTTCTCGTACCATTTATTCATAATTTAATTTTTACGAGGGGCTCTTCTAATCTTCATGCTTTGTATTTTATTATGGTGTTTATTATTAGAGACGGATTACGATGGTGTGAAATAGAGTTAAATTTTATTTTATTATTCAATTTTACGACCGCCAAAGTGGTCCAGTGGTTGAGGCGCGGGCTGCGGTGCGGACGGACCCGGGTTCAATTCCCGGTGCCTCTGAAGCCTGACGGGTAGCATACTAAGTCACTAAAAGTAATTGAGTACCTGCGTTCACTCGAACAAGGGGTAATAATGGCGGTCCTCTAAGGCGCGGTGCTTTCCACATGCGTGCGCGACGACCAGGCACATTGAGCGAACATATGAGAGCTTTAACCTCTCAGTTTGCAGGCCGTGCTCGCGGGGCGTTAAAGCCGTACCATTATTATTATTAAAATTTACAAACAACTAAATTATTCTATGCTAAAATTTGAATTTATTAACTTTTATCGGCGTTATGATTTATGATAGTGGAGATCTTTAAAAGCGTACCTTGCAGGCTCTTGTTCATCGATAAAAAAATGCATATGCACGAATGGCGACTTAGTTATGTATAATGTGTTTATAGTTGAAAAGGTGTTACATGACGTAGTGTTATCGTGCTCTTTATATCTGTATTGCCCCTCGTATATTTAGAATCTTTCAAAATCCAAATATATTGTAATACGTCAAATAAAAACATTTGTTTCAGAATGTAACGGTAAGTGATGCCGATGTAGAAAAGAAGTTAAAAGCCGACGAATATCGCTATTACATTAAATTCTAATAAGTAGTTATAGTCGAGTCAAATTAGTAAGAAAAACGCTAAAAGCTCAAAATTTTTAGTGGGTATACGTATCGAGACGTTCCAGAGCGCATTCGACTTGTAAAAGCCTCAGAATAAAATGTTACCACATATTTTTTTGTTATAATGCGAAAGTGCATTTGTACAAACAAAAAATGCATTTATTTGATGCATTTTTTGCAGACCCTAGAGAATATTTTATTTCTCGCTTATTATTAGCCACAATAAGCTCATTCTCGTTACTCGGAAGTTTTTGGGGTCGCTGATCACGAATATGATGCTTAAAAGTGCCTTAATGCACTTGGAGAGAAACATAATCCTGGAGATGGAGGCGATTTTGGGAAACCAGCTCAAAGTTATTTGTTTTTCGAGATTAAACTGTCTATCTTTGATAGCATTTTTTCTTAAAATTCGGCAGTTTTCGATTCAGCACACGGTAGATATTTTATTTTTTAGCTGATGGAAAATGAATATACTTTTGGAAGATTATTATTGCAACACAGAAGATTGATTGTGAAAATTTTATCATTTTAAGTTTCTATTTCTAAATCTGTTGCTCAAAATTGTTTTAAGAAAATTTTAATTGACTTTGATAAAAGAGAAAAGCTAAGAAAACCATATTAATTCAAATTTAAAAATGTTTTGCTACTTTTGATTTTTTTACTTAAATAGAACCTTGGATGCCAATTTTTAGACCTTGAAAATCCCTATTTATTTAATACTGTTAAAACGTGGACGCTGATAGGGTTGTTTGTCTGGAGGCAAACTTTTTTTCCTAATAATATCTAAAAAAAACCGTCTTTGAGAATAATTAAAATTGAATTATACTCAAATGAAAAAACGCCCTACGCGTACCCTAGTACTCCAGGGTACCCTTTTCCTAATGTGTCCCAGGGCATTTTATCACTTTGGTGCATTGGAACTTAATTTGAGAATCAAAATCGTTATCAGTAATTTCAAAAACCCTTATTCGGACAGTTTAAACTCGGAAAACAGACAAAGTTGAGAAAATTCTCTAAAATCACCACCCATCCCCAGAATTATGCCCTCCAAAGTGCATCGGGGTAACCCGAGAATGAACTTATTTTGGCCAATATTAAGCGAGAAATAAAATATTCATCAAATAAATATAACAAAAAAATATGTGGTAACATTCGTTTCTAAGGATCTTACGAGTTGAATGCGCCTTGGAACGTCTCGATACGTGTACCCACTAAAAATTTCGAGCTTTTAGCGTTTTTCGTATTAATTTGACTCGACTATTAGAAGCAGTGTACTGGATGCCTTTAATATTAATGTCAAATTATTTATTACAAGTTTCTAAGATTAAAATAAGTAAATTTAATGTAATGTATGTATATATATATAATGTATATATATATATATATATATATAATTTTTTTATGTTAGTGTATCGTTCTTTCTCAACATTTAATCATTTTTTAAAATTGTTGCGTTAAATGATTTTATTTTATTCTAGCAATGTTTATAGGTAGTCACAATTTGTTACATTGTCTTTTATTATTGCGGACAAGTTTGGCTTCTTTTCCCTGTTTATTTATTGATTTATTGTACGGACTTACTTGCTTATTATTTTCAACTAATCTCAAATAAATTGGCTGCCTTTTCATTTAATTTTTATGAGCGGATCTTTACAATTCTACTTTTATAATATTATTAACTGTTATTGGTCTTGTAGCTGTATAATTCTCTTAATTGTTTAATTTGATTATTTTTTGTTAGAATACATTCAAATTCTATTGTATTATTTCTATATATTATAGAATTTTTCTCAAAAAAATGTTACATAATTTTTTTTCAATTTTTTTTTTGTATGCAATCGCACGTTATAGGTTTATTATTTTTCTAGACTACTGTACGGTTGTGGTAGCTTAAGGTTGAGTTTTTGTGCCTATATAATTTTTCTCTTCATTATTAATCGTGTTTGTAAAACGTCGCGCCTTCAGATAGTTATTTATAGCACAAATTTGTGACTGTTAGCTCATTCCATATATGCCTGCATGTAAATTGCTCCGATTGTAATACCTTAATCCGAAATGACCCTAACTACAAGTTATTCACCTTATTTGCTAAAATAATAAGAAACAATTTTTATAAATTGTAACCTAGTAGTAATGATTCCTGCTTTAAAATCAACAATTTGTATACTGTCAAGTTTAATGTGCAAAGGTGGCAACAGTATGTTCGAGAGATTAACCTGTAGAAGTGAAACAATGTTTTCTTCGCCAGGTGTGAATGCACTTTTAACTGGTCGCTGCTTGCAAATCTAATGTTTCGTCCTAGCTCTGAAGTCACATGCACACAAAAGCTAGGCAATTTGGTGTTGCCCTGCTTGTTTAGCAATATTAATAACCTCGAAATCCCCGCACGCAGACCGGTACGAAGCTTTGACTGCAAACTTTTGTTTCATTTTCGTTTAGCTACGTATTTATGTTTACCTATTCCTTAACATTCTTTTCGTCCTTTCAGAGAACATTTTCATAACCTATATCAGTCAATAAAAAATTATTGTTATTATTTTTTATTTTAATTTTTTAAAGGGGGCCGTATTTTGGTTTCCTCTTGTATATTTTGGAGTTAAGATATGGCCGCGAATTTGTCCGAACACGCGAACCGCTGATATATAGGCCGCGGTTTCGGCCACGGGCCACACTTCAGCTTTCGTTCGCGCTTCGCCTCTTGCTATGTTCTGGCAGGCGTCGTTTTGAATTTAGTTTGTGATAGTTTGTTTTCCGTAAGTCGAGAGCATTTTTAACCGAGAGTTCGCCGGCGTGTTTAATTGTTAAAAGCTAATTTTGTGGCAAAACTCGATATTTTGCCGACCAGATTAACCTCTTTGGAGATCCATTTGTTTTTGATCGCATTTTCAAAAAATTTTTGCCGGTAAACTCAGTCCATTTTTCTTTTTCTGACTCCGGGAACGACGAAGGAACTTTGCCCAGGAAAGACGCTACCGTTCAACTCCGCTGTGAAGATTGGGTAACTTGTCCCTTTTTCCCACACTCACGATGGGTGGCAAAGTAACGAGACTGGCAACACTGCAAGCAATCTGGCAACGCTACGCTGTTGTCCTTGATAGAGCATGAAATACCTCCCATAGCTCAGTGCGAGTTTCAACCCCATTAACTACGTGATTTTGACTGCTATTGGAAGTTGCATTTTGGTTGTTCACGCAAAATGGAACAGCAATTTGGGCAACGTTGTGCCATTAAATTTTGTGTTAAGCTTGGAGAATCGGCAAGTGTGACGTTTAAAAAGTTAAAACAGGCCTACAGGGAACTTGAAATGTTGACTGAACATTTGCACATGCGAAAGGCCTGTGCCAAAATGGTGCTAAAAAACCTCACAATTGAGCAGAAGGACATTCGAAAAAACAAGTGTCTTGATGTTCTTGACAGAATCGTTAATGAGCAAGATTTCTTTTTGTCATTTTGGGACTTTAGAGTACATCCAAAAAGTGTAACGGACATGCTGAAGACCATACCGGTTGAAGATTTCCAGAGCTGCTACCAACAGTGGGAACAACGTCACGATCGATGTGTAGCTTCCCAAGGGGACTACTTTGGAGGGGATAACATTGATGTTTGAAAAAAATAAAAACTTTGGTAAATAAAAAATCAGTCTCATTACTTTTCTGTCACACTTCGTATATGCTTTTCCTGGAACCCCCAGGATCGACAGCTCAGGAACCGATTTCTGCGGGAAAGCGCCGTTTCCACAGGTTAGTGTTTTTAGCTTTAGCTTTTTTTGAAGTTCCTTTTGTTTCAAATTTTAAAATTACTTATACAGTCCACTTTTCCGGCCGCACCAATTGTTTTTTTTAATTTTAACATTTTTGTGATTTGTTGAAAAACCTGACAAGATACGGAATTTGTAGGTCATATTCGAAATCTGTGAAAACATCCATTCCCATACACCTCTTCACTTGAAAATAGCAAAAAAGAATTGCAAAATTGCAAGGGAAAGTGGAGAAATGTCTGCCGATTAACCACGCCATTTTTTAAGTTTAAGGTGTTTTTCCATTTTTTGTAATGCGTTTTCCAAGTTAGTTTGTGTCTAGGTAAAATCCTAAATTGAGAGTTTCGGTAACATTTGGAATTTTTATGGTGTTAATGTAGACAGGAGGACACTGTTGTTTTCGTAATGTGAATGAACTTGCCGTTACTAACTATGATTATCCACTGGTTTAGCCAATGTTCCGAAATATTTAGGTAATTCTGTAGTTTCTGTAATGCAATAGCTAGATCTTTATGTGCTTTTAGGATTTCTGTGTCGTCCGCGAACGTTCCAACGTCAACATACAGGGATCTAGGTAGATCTGTCGTGTAGATTGGATATAACAGTAAACCTAAAACGCTACCTTGAGAAACGCCTGAGGTGACAGAATAGATCTGTGATAACTTCTCAGTATGTTTATCTTGATTTGTACATTATAGCAAGTACGATCTTAGCAATTCGTAGTAGTTATGTGAGAACACGCACTAGAGTTTAAATAAGAAGCTTTTATGTCAAACTTTGTCAAATGCTCGCTTCTTTTCTTCAAAGTCTATGTAAATAGTGTTCGTCAAATGTTAACTATTGTTGTTTGAGTGACTTGACAAACTCAAACTGGTTATCGGGTATGTAACTCGCCTGGCGGTTTCTGGCTTTTGAATATAATGTATCCACGTTTAAATTGGGAATAGCTGAGTTTCAGGATAGAAATAAACAACGGTTTTTGAACAATAAACCGGAGTTGGATAAGGAATTTCGGACATTGTTTTTAATATTTTATTTCGTGTTCTATTTCGTACAGTTTGAATTCTTTAATTTGCGGAGACAGCTGGTGAGGAGTATCTAAGAAGTCTTGTATTTTTGGATTTGAATCATTATTGTGCATTTGAAAGACTTGTGCAAGATACTCCGTAAATGCTGCGGCCTCTTCACAGTCAGGTCTGGCCCAGACACCGTCAGGCTTCTGAAGTGAAGAAATGGTGGATATGTGACGTTGAAATTCTTTTATTCCTTTCCAGATCGTATTGTCTTTGGTGGTTAGATTTTCCACATAGGTAGTAAAAGTTTCATTCTTGAACTGCCTTAATTTGGTCTTAAATTTGTTTATAACTCTGTTAGAGGCATTTTAATTAACAAGATGCCGGTTTCTTTGCCATCTAGCGTCTTTTGTTTTTCTAGCTTATATGCAGGAGTAGCATTCCAAGCAGCTTCTTGAATGGTGTAGTGATGAAAAAAAAAGTTCGTTGCATCCTCTAAATCCTCTAAATTTCTATATGAATAAGGGTTGAGATATTTTCTGATCTATAAACTCTTTGAATAGTTTATAGTCAGTGGTCTTATTATACAGCGTTGGCTTGTGTTTCTTTTTAATTATGGATACGTGTTGATTATGACAATGACAAGTGTGTGAACCGGTTAGATCAAAGTTAGTCTTATATCAGTAAAGTTGACAAATTCCATTTAGAATATAAAAGCCCAGTAGATCAGGTACTTTATGCAGGTCTGTTGGCCAGTAAATTTGTTTATCCGTGAACAGCATGAGGTATCGTTTTTCGTTAATAAGTTTGCAGAACTCTCGTCCTCTAGTCGTTGTCAATCTTGATTCCCAGTTAACGTGCTTGGCATTGAAGTCCCCGCAAACGATAAATGGTTGACCTAAGGATTCAAAAAACGGTTGGAGGTGGTTCTTAGTGATGTTGTGTCTAGAAGGACAGTATACGGCAAATATTATTGTCGGAATGTTTTGCACAGTTACTTTGATCGTAGATAATGGTTTCGCGAACGAGTATAACTGTTTCACCGTACACGTTTCGTCTGGATGCTGAAAGTGATATAAGTATTTTTATGTGATCTATCAGTGAAGCGGATTTCGGATATCGGCAGTATGTCTGTGTTTTGTAGTTTTAAGAATAATTTAATATCAGTTTTTTTTTACTCGTGGCCGATGGCATTCCATAGAGCTGTTATTAAGAACTTAGGCCATTACACACCAATATTGTTATGTAGACAATATTTTAAGTGTCATGTTTTTTGGTTAAGCAGTTGATTAGACATTCCTTTAAATTCTTACAAAAAGTGAGAAAGGGTTATATCTGTGTTATCTTGTGGTGATGTTGCATTATTTTTAGTCAATGGCACGTACCTAAGTTGGTTATTGTATTGTCTGTATTTAGTTGTGCGTTTTCTTGATTAAGCTTGTCCTGTATGATATTTACTTTGTAACTTACGGTATACCTGACACTCTTTATAGTTGGCTGTATATCTACCATTGCATAGGATACATTTTGCTGAGGCATCATGAGTTTTCTGGCAGGGTTTTGTATCATGTGCGCCACTGCACCTTACACACGCGTATGGTCGATTGCAATTGCTTTTAGTGTTATTGTATTGTTGACATCGTGAGCACAGTACTAGTTTATTGCTTTTTGGCGGTAGTTCTACAGCGACAACTTTATTTTGAATATATTTTAGGTTATAGATATATTTGTTGTTTTCTGCCTGTTCCAGATCTATAAAAAAAACATTGTAAGTTGATTTTTAGTTGTTTTTTGTCTAATATTAATTATATTCCTGACGCTATAGATCTTCCTTTATATCTTTAATTGGAGTTGTAGTATGTAAATGTTTGATTGCAACTCTGTAGATGTCTTCTTCCATCAACCGATATGTGTGATGGATAATATTTCGTTTCTGCATGAATTTAATAATTTTTTCTGTACAGATCAGTTGTTTCGAGGACATTTTTTTACGACATTGTTTAATTAACATTTGGCGATAAGATGTTTCTCTTCTCTTACATCAGATAGAGTTCTTAGCATTTGGGCAAGTTTATCACTTTATGTACGAAGATAGGGGATGCTTTAGGCGGTGTTATTGTTGGGGTTATATTTAAGTGTTGCGTACTGACAATGTTTGATTGAGGAATATTATTCTGCTGTAGGTGACTGAAGGGTGCATATCTATTTTTTGATTATCTGTAACAGCATTGGATTCTGGTGAATAAGTAGAGGCACGCTTTCTTTGCGTACAATTTGCCAGGAAAACTTATTATTGCTTGCTTCTTCGTCGCTAGTTTCAGCAAAGTAGGCGCTTTGAGGTTCATTGGCGTTGGTGGGTATAATTTTGGATTGCTGATGAATTTGATGAAATGGGGAAATATTTTGATGTATTGCAATAATGTTGCTAAAAAGGCGGCTGTTGCCCTTGACACAAAAGTGTTGAAAAAGCGGTACATAACTTATTGGCCACGCTCCGTAGCCGATAGTTCCCGTTCCACTAAACATTATTTAACACCTGGTCTTACGGCCTCAGTTTTATTTTAGTTTGTACCGGACAAATACAACATTCCTCGTTAAAATTCCAACGAGCATTATTAAGCAAAAAGTTAGAGAAACTATAATTTTATTTTTTCTAAGTCACGTTGTTTTTCAAATTAATTTATGATGTACAGTATTTACTCGCTACTATGTCTAAGAGCGTTTGGTCACCATTCCATCTAAATCAACCATCTTAATTAATTGTATAAGGTTTGTTGACTTTTTCATGTAACGATCGTACAAATGTATTTACGAATTTAGGCTTAATAGCTTTGCTTGTTTTTGATTAGTTTAATTTTATTTATTTGTTTTCGTTTCTTGTCATCTTTTTAAAAATAACCTGTTTAGAATTTTTAATAAAACTCTATAAATTGTATAGAAAGAGTCCTATTGAATAGCGAATTTACCTAGACCTATTTAAGTTATTGGAGCGCGGGCACTAAAGCGCGGCCGTTAGAGCGCGAGGACATTGAAGCGCGAGAAGACTAGGGCGAGGGGATATTGGAGATATGAAGGAACAATATGAAGCACAAAAAAGTAAAATTTAATTTAATTTACATATATATGGGCGCGTCCACTGAGAACGGGCCACCCAGCGCTCGCAACGCATTTTTCGCACGAACGCGCTGTGTTCCCACTCGCTCGTACTCGTAGGAAGGAGGCTAGAAAAATAATAAAAAACATATAAATCGACAGATTTTGATCTACTCTTCCCGATGGTACCATCAGTTTTTGCTCAAAACTCTGTTTTTGTAATGAAAATGAATTTGGAGTTCAAGATGTTTCTCAAAAATTCTCCACAACATTTTATAGTAAAATTTATACAAGTAGAAATAGCAACTCTTCGGCAACATCTCCATAAATCAATATGTACCGCTACAATTATACAAACGTAAAGTGATCAATTTTATTTTATTTTTAAAATTTTTGAATTTCTAAATGATAAGAATTTAAAACTTTCTGAAAGTCTTTTGGAGAAGAGAAAAAATAGCGAAGGTCTCACAGACCATTTTTGATTGAAAATTAGGAAACGAGCCTCCTCTCATTTTTTCTATCTAAATTAAGGGGAAAAGTTTGAGGCTTTGCCCCACTTTCTAATTTTAAAACTTCTAAACTATAAAAAAAACCAGAAAAATATTGATTGCGTCTTAGTTAATTTTTGATTAAAAATGAGAAGTGTCCTGTCATTTTTAAGTTTCAAAACTTTTGTGCGGTCTGATTTTAAGGTTTCTGAATTAGAAAAATATATATTAGAGGTTCCATTGATGATTTTTTATTGAAAATTTTTAGAAAAGGTAAAACTTCTCCCCGTTTAATTATTTTTTAAAGTTCTTTGAATTACTATCGACAAGAGTTTAAATCTTTTGAATTATAGAAAATATTGAAGACCCCACAGAACATTTATGACCGGAAAACACAAAGCACCTCCTTATTATTTAATTTTTTGGAGCTGTTTTCCAATGGCAAAAGTTTTGCACTGTCTGATTAAACCTCTTGAATTAGGGAAAAGTATGGGAGACCTCTTAGATCACTTTTGATTGAAGAAAATCTTAGAAACGTAGAACGTTTCATTTACAGTTAATTTTTCTATGTTTTTTAAATTTATAATGAGGGGAGTGTTTTGCATTTCCAATTTTAAGTCTTCCAGATTAGGAAAAAATATCTTTGGTGTCTTAGATTGTTTTCAATTGAAAAATCCTAGAAAACGAGAAACGTTTCTCCATTTTTCTTAATTTCTATTGACAAGAGTTTGAAATCTTTTGATTTTAAGATTTTTTTATTAAGGAAAAAAAATAATATTCCCACAGATCACTTTTTAATTAGAAAACCCTATAAGATTCTGTTTTATTTTTTAAGCCCTTTAAATTTCTAATGGTTAGATTTTTTAGATTGTATGCTTATGAATTAGAAGGAAGTCTAGAAAAACCATTAAAAATCTTAGGTTTTTTATATCTTTGTCGATTCAAAAAAAAAAACCTAGAAAAATTGAAGCATTGATTCAATTATTCACCATTTTTAAAGCATTGTGAAAAATTTAATGCAAGTATTTTGCATTTTCTCATTTAAAACCTTCTGAATTACGAAAAAATATTGCGCGGGGCTCCTTGAAAAATTTTCGACAGAAACAACCCTAGGAAAGTGTCCTTTCATTTTCTTAAATTTAAAATTTGAAAAGCAAGAATTATTTATATTTTGATTTTAAGCTTTCTTCATTAGTTAAAAGGTATTTGAGGCGTTTTAGATCAATTTTGAATAAAAATATTATAGAAAGTGATTTGCCCTCTGTTTTTTTCTAAATCTGTGAATTATAAAGAAATTTAGAGGACACCCCACCCCTTCACAGTTCAGTAAAAACTGAAAAAGTAAAGCGTGTCATTATTTTAAATATTTTAAAACTTTTTGAATTTGCAATTTCAAAAACTTTGCACTTTTCAACTTTAAGCCCCCTAAATTGTAAAAAAATATTAGTGGTTCCTTAGATCATTTTTGATAAAAAAAATCCTAGATAGCGGGAGTAGCCTTCTTGTTTTTTCTTTATTTTATATCTCTTGAATTTCCATTTCCGAGTTTTTTTAACCTCATATATAGAAAAATATTGTAGGTCTCCTAGATGATTTTCGACAGGAAAGAATACTAAAAATATTTAACCCTGTTTTATTAATTTTTAGTTTGAAACATTTTTGAAATTATAAAAAAAAACTACAAAAAATATTGATCACATCCGATTGAAAAAACACTAACAAATTTCGAAACTATCATGTCATATATTTTTTGAAGTCGTTTGAATTTATAATTGTAAGAGTTGAGCACTTTACGATTTTAAGTCTTGTGAATTACAAAAAAAAAAAAAAGAATATTGAAGATTTCTTCATTTTTGACTGAAAAATATTTTAAAGAATGTAAAATATCTTCTCATTTTTTTTTAATTTGTAAAGCTCTTTTAATTTTAACGTCAAGAGTTTTGCCTCCTGAATTAAAAATATATAGTCCATCGATAATTTTTGACTGGAAAAACCTTAGAAAATGTGGAGTGCCCCTTTTCTCATTTTTTATTTCTTAAGTTCTTTGAATTTTTATTGGCAAGAATTTAAAACCTTTTAAGGCTTTTGAATTAGGAATCAAATTATACTGGTCTAACGTACCATTTTAAAGTGAAAAATCATAAAAAACGGGAAGCGTTACACAACTCAGTTTGTAATGGCTAAGTGTTAGCCTTTTGAGTTAAGAAAGAAATTTTGAGAGTTTCTTAGGTCACTTGTGACTAAAAATCCCTAGAAAACGTGGAGCGCTCCTTAATTTTTTCTTTATTTTTTAAAGCTCTATGAATATTGCATGGCAAGTACATTGCACTTTCTGATTTTAAAAGTTTTCTGAATTGTGTCACGA
The DNA here is from genome assembly GCA_036346155.1 of Sinelater perroti. Classification (NCBI taxonomy): domain Eukaryota; kingdom Metazoa; phylum Arthropoda; class Insecta; order Coleoptera; family Elateridae; genus Sinelater; species Sinelater perroti. The sequence goes on from JARFIY010000133.1 coordinate 80,042, forward strand.
TTATTTTCGTGTTTGGGTTGGTTGCGTGCGTGCTTGTGTGTATGCATTCTTGCACTTAACAGTGAAGAAAAGGATAAATCTGTGGCAGCCGGACTATTGGAAATATTAGATACAATTTTAAGATTATAGAGAGACTTAGAAAAGTGAATAGCAAAAAAAACAACATAAAAAAGAAAATTTAAAAAATAACCTGAAAACTATGAAAAAACACAGAGACCCTAAAGAAGGGCTTCACTAAAGACCGACTAGAGGAGCTTAAAAGGGAGAGATCGGAAAAATAGATCGAAAAGGTAGACACACAGAGTAATTGTCAAAACCAATAAAATGGCAACACAAACGGAAGTGTGGAACGTAGCCCACAAACCAAGCCAGAAAATCACATTAGACGGTATAAAAAATTTAGAAGAATGCGAGAGCATAGAAAGGAAAGACTAGGATGAAGAGTCATACACCAATATCAAATCATACTACACCATATTAAAACAATAAACTTGGGAAAGATGAAAAAGATGGTGGAATAGGTCTTCTACAATTCTAAAACAAAGGCCACAATATACACAACGGCAGCCGCAAAGAAAGATGCTATGGAGCACAGATTAAACCAAACAAGGGAAAGAAAAGCATATGCGCTAGTCGAAAATGACAAAGATGGCTACTATAGAAAAACCCTAAGTACAGTAAAGGCAACAATAAGTGACATACCAGCCAGCAACTCTATAATAGGGCTATGAAGTACAAGAGGCGGCAAACTGTTAATTACTATAGAAGAAAACGAAGAAAAGCTTGAAGAACTAAAACAGTCTACAACTAGAAAAGCAGGATATTTGGGGAACAAGAAAACTATTCATATATGAGGACTTGATGCGACAACCAAGAAAGAAGAGGTACTGGCAAACTTAGAAGAGAGAACCATAGAGCTTAGGAAAAGAACAATATGCAACAGAGGAACTACGATCTAACGCCAAAGAAAATAGGGTTGCGACGAGAAGGACCATCAAAAAGTATGTAGACAAAATATTAAAACAACTCTATTTACGTGTAGGCCTAGTCAACTGTACCGTAGAAAGAAGAATAAAACTGAAAAGATGGAGGAAATGCAGATCGTACAAACATACCATCTCAGACTCCAATGGGCAAGGCAAAAGAACACTGTACTACAACTGCGGAAAAACAAGACACAGTGCCAAGGTCTGCGAGGGGCAGGAAGCATGCCCGCTTTGCGAAAGGACAGATCATAAAGCGTAGAATCGCCAGATTTCAAAACAGCCCCGTTAATAGTAAAAAAAAAACTCAAAACAATGACACTCAGAAAACTGCCAGACTCGGCGAGGCAAGACTCGAAAACGAGGCAGAGCAATGCAACCACCGCAATGGATATTAAAATACTGCAAGTAAATATAGGTCGGTGTAATATCGCCCACAACGCAGTAACGGCAACATGCAAGCGCACAAATATTGACATATTGTTAAATTAACTGCTATATCTCACTAAATATAAAAAAAATGTGAACATATCTGAGCAAAAACAGAAAATCTTATACAAATTAAAGGGAAACAACGCAAGGGGATTATCTTAGCGGGAGATTTTAACGCAAAATCAAATTCCTCGGAAAAATAAAAAACCAACCGTGGGGGAGAGATCTTAATCGAATGGATGCTAAAAAATGATGTTGCCACATTCAACAATACAATTTATTAATAGAAATATATACATTAATCATTACAGGAATGACTTTTTATAATTGGCTGGTGCTCCGCCTTACGGCACTACACCAGCACTACCGCAACCGCATTACAAATTTTGCGCAAACCTGTATTTCATTGCTCAGTTTAAACTATTGTGGCCGCAAATTTACCTGCCCCGGCATTCGCCTTAGTGCAGGACCCGGGAAAACCACAAAACCCGAGTCAGGGCAGGCGACTCGAAACCGCTGATGGCTCCGAGTCCTCCTGGCTTTTAATTATTACCAAAGAAACAGACTAATCTACCTTAAACTACGCCGCACTTAGTGTCTGTTAAATTGTCCAAAGAGTTCGCATCTCGCACCAGCACTTATTTTCCCAACCCCGCGCGCCCATCACAAATTCGCGTCGACACGTAATCTCGCGCACCGTTCCGAAAACCGCAAGAGCCGTCCACCATTCACGCACGTTCGAA
>JARFIY010000134.1:0-76861 GCA_036346155.1 Sinelater perroti
AATTTTTTAGTTGATACTTGGGATACACAAGCATCTAAATGTATTTTTAATGGGAGACATAAAAATTATTAAACAAATGAAAAATAAGTTCAAAATTTTATGTTTCAACATAAATACCTATCATTTGTCATGTGGTAATGAACGGATGCGGCAGATTGTCAATGTAGTTGTATGTTTATCACAAATAAGCTTTTCGCAGTTGGTGAGTTTTCTTTCCTTGCTTGTGGATATCTACATGATAATAACATATACCGATAGTATTTTGTCTTCTTGCGTCGTCTTGAATCAATCTAGAAGGTTAAGATCCAAAAGCAGAAGCAGCAGGATAAAACGTTATTTTCATAATAAATGAGACACGCTGCAAGTACTCAATGTTAACAATATTCTAAAAAAGAAAATACCAGCAGCCATCTGCTTGTCAGCCTTCTGATACTGTATTATAAGTAGTTTGTCTATTAAGTATACCTTAGATTTGTTCTTGGGTTCATATGCGTTGTCGTATTCTATTAACAATAACGGTAGCACAGTTTTCTTTTTTCGTACATATGAACATATTGTCACATTATGGATTTTAATAATAAACCGATGGTTCAAGATTTAGTCTATAAATTTCTTTACTAAGATAATATTACTGTTCATCAGATTTCTATGAAAAATACATAAATATTGCATAAATATGTTCTTCCTCTCTATGGAAATAATTGCTTATTAATAAATTTTCTCTAGGTCTCCACATGATTATAACGATGGTGTTTCATTTATTGGAGTATTTTTACTTTCTCCAAAACTTGTTTTCAAAAATTGTATTATGTTTCACAATGTATTTGATCCTATTCTGGCTTGACAAAAGATATGGATTGTTTTGAAACAACTCAAACATATGATTTGTATGATTGTTAGCATCAAATAAAACTAGGATTTCCAAGAGTGCCTAAAACTCATTTGCCCTAATACCTTTCCAACGAAATGGCTACTTGTTAAGATTTTCAACATATTTTATATCTTGTTAAAAGTTTGTTTATGAATGTTCTATATGTCTGTCTGTGTTTGTGTGTGTAAATTTGAGATTTTTGTGTGTAATGGTTGTGTGTGTGTGTGTGTGTGTGTGTGTGTGTGTGTGTGTGTGTGTGTGTGTTGTGTGTGTGTGTGTGTGTGTGTGTGTGTGTGTGTGTGTGTGTGTGTGTGTGTGTGTGTGTGTGTGTGTGTGTGTGTGTGTGTGTGTGTGTGTGTGTGTGTGTGTGTGTGTGTGTGTGTGTGTGTGTGGTGTGTGTGTGTGTGTGTGATGGTTGTGTGTTGTGTGTGGTTTGTTGTGTGTGTGTGGATAAAGTGAATAGTGAATAAGTGATGTGTGTGATGTGTTGATGTGTGTGATTTGAATGTGTTTGTGTATGGATTTTGTAGTATTTTGTGTGTTGTAGTTTAAGAGGAGGAAAATTTTGACAAATAAGTTTTTTTGTATTTTCATTAAGAGTCGAAGTGTCAAATTCATGACTGGGTACGAGATTATTAAAAAGATAATTATGGCAATATTTTGTCCGTATGTAGTAGTATTTTGTTTGTTTTAAAAACAATTTACTATTTATATCTGTTTATTTTTCGTCTTCCGTTATTATGTTTCAAGATTTATAATAAGTCACTCGTTCATACTTCTTCGCTACGTTTATTTTAATGTTACTATTCCCAATTTTGATTTATTATCATGTATTTATTTTCTTTACATTAATAAAATTTTCAGTTTATAGTCGATCTCCTCTTGCCATATATTTACTAGGTTCTGCATTTTCTTGCTTGAGTCCGAGATTAGTACTATATCGTTCGGCATTATAAAGGGATCTATTTTACAGGTACTACACTCATAGCAATTATTGTATTGGTTACATGATCTGTCTTTATTGTATTTTGAGCATAGTAGATCTATTAATCATTTTCAACAGTATTAATTGTAGACTCTATATTCTGTCTACATTCACTAGTTTTATTTTTCCTTTATCCATGATGAACATTTCTAATTTTTTTCTTTCTCTGGATTTTTACTGGGACTTTCTTATACATTGATTTCCTTGATATTCTATATTTCTCTAGTGTTTTCCATGATATTTCTTTATTAATCATAACAAAAGCTGCCTTGAGGTCTATAAACATCAGCTGTAACTCTTCTCCTTTTCGCAGTTTCCTCTCAATTATGTTTCTTAGTATATGGACGTTATCGTTTGTGGCTTTTGCTGCTCTAAATGAAGCTTGTTCGTCTTCTACGTTTTCTTTAATTTTAATCTTAATCCGTTTTCCACTATTCTAGTGTAGATCTTAAAGCATACTGAGAAGACAGATTAGTCTGTAATTCTCACAGTTACTTTGCTCCCCATTTTATGTATCGGTACTATCAGGTTTCTGCTCCAGTCTTGAGGCATCTTTCCACTGCTCCATGCTTTCTTGCAAATCTTTCACAAAATTTTTTGCCCTTTCCCCCATTTATTTTACCATTTCAGGATCCACCTTAACTTCTCTTGCCGCTTTCTTTATTTTTATAGCCCTTATTGCTTCTTCGATTTCTTCCATTGATATGTTTTCTTGAATTTCTTCCTGTGAGCTTTCCTGTGTTTGTACAGTAATTATTTCTTTATTGTTTCCCTTATATTTTTCGATAAAATAATCCCTCTATACTTTTAGTTTTTCTATTAACTCTACATGTACTTGTTCAGTACCGTTTAATGCATATTCTTCCCTTCTTCTTCTTTTTTCTTGTTTTTATTTTACTCTAAAATTTCTTATTATTTATTTTATATTGTTCATTAAGCTCTTTCTCGAAAGTTTCCCAACTCCTTTTTGCTTTTCTTAACTGCGTTTTTAACTATCTTACTTTTTTCTACATAATTTAGTCTTGATATTTCATTTTTCCGCTGCTGGAACTTTTTCCATGCTTCTTTCTTCTCCTTCATTTTATTTTTAATATCCGTGTTTGACCAGTCCGTTCTCTTGCTCTTTTGTTTTTACTCTTTTCCCGCATGTTAAATGTTTAAAGTTACATTATTATTTTCGGAAGATAATGAGGGGAGTTCTGCTTTTTGGTTCGTTATTTTTCTTGTAATTTTCCATAAGCCCCAGTCTCCCGTGTTAAAGTCAGCTATGTGCTTTTGGTATGCTATGATTCTTAAGGTGTCTAACTCTAGTTTGATTCGGTGAGTTATGATGTTTAGTCTGTTTTGAGTTGGAAATCTCTGGTTCTTTGCCATTCTCGTCGAAGTTGACTTTTTGTTTCAATTAGGTCAATGACGTATCTAGGAGGACTATAGTCAGTCTGATAAGTTCATCTAGGAGTTGTTGTGGTGGCAAGTCTAATAGTTTCCTCTATTGTTGAGGTAAGATGGCTTATAGCTACATCAATGTCTCTTCAGTTTGAAGACTTGTTGGACAGTGTAGTTTACTATTCATCTGATCTTCAAATATGTTCCAATCTACTTTGCCATTGATTAGTTTTGGGATGGGTTGCTTGATGATTAAAGCGTTCGTGAATGATACAATAACAGGGAGGTGATCAGAATTTAGTTCAGTTATGACTCTTTGGTAGATTGGTTTATTAAAATTTTTCTGAAGAACTATGTATAGAATATCAGGCTGATGGTCAGCGCGATACGGAATATAGGTGTATTCGTTAGGTGCCAAAATTTGGAAAGAGTTATTTGTGGCCAGGTTTTCAAATTTGTTGCCTTCGGGTTTGAAGTTCAACAACCCCACAGGGTGTTTTTGGCATTTAGGTCTCTAAGAACCAGCGTTGGTTCGGGCGCATCAAAAACTTTAATGATATCTTCCTCGATAAGCTTAATGTTGGGCTGCCTCTAAGCACTGATTTTTGTAATGTTGCTATGATCATCGAGTTTGGCCTTAATTGCAATCAACTCGATTTTTAAATTGGGGATTTCGGGGATATAGAATGCACGTATTTGTTTTTGATGAGTATCGCCACTCCACTAGCAGCTACTCTCAAGTTTCGATTTTTACGATGTATGTCATAACCTAGTATTTGGAATTTGTTGGCCTGATCTAAATGTGTTTCTGTTATGCAAGCGATGTATACGTTGTATCTTGCTAGGAAGCTAATAAGTAGTGAGCGTTGGTTGATGATGCTATTAGCGTTTCAGTTAAGGATGGTTAAGTATTGTATCGTTTTCCTACTATTATGGTCCATTGATGAGCATTGGTAGGAGAGTGTTAATAATGAAAGTTTTGATTTGACTAAGATATGGCGTAATAAGATTAAGTAGAGTGTAAGGTTGTTTGATATTGAATTTGTCTGCAAAAGTCTTCGTGCTGTTTACATACCAGTTGGTTGGTTGAGCTCTTTTACGTTAACAGCTCAATGTGAGGGCAGTCGAGATAATTTGCCCTATGATAGTCTCCACAGTTAACGCATTTGGGTAGATCACTGAGTTTCTTTCACGGTCAGTATGTAAGTGGTTCCCTGCGCATTTTATGCATTGTGGTGTTAAACTACAGTCGTTTTTCCTATGGCCATACTGCTGGCACCTATGGCACTGGAGAATGTTTTTGGGTTTTCTTCTGGCCTCTACTGTTACAATAGAGTGGAACATTGATTTTAGCGAGTAAATTCTTTTTGCTTGTTTGTTATTGGTTAATTCTAATGCACAAACTGGCAGAGGCTTTCTATCTTTTGTGCACAGGCGTGTTATTTTAGTTATTGGTACATGACTGACTAGCTCCTTTTTTATTTCATCATCAGTGAGGGATCATGGAACGTTTTTAATAACTACAGTTATTGGTTTATCATTAGGATTTTGGTAGGTATGATATTAAATTTTGTTTTCTGTTGAGTATTTTGTTAATATTCGAAAGTCTTCTATTTTTGTTAGATTGATGCATAGTGTAGTTGTATTATATGTAGTAGTAAAAGCTCCCGTTGTTTTGCTTTTTATATCTTCAATTAGGGCTATGTGATTTATGGAATTCGCTAACGAGATTGGTGGAATTTTTGGGTTAGATGTTGCTGTTTCTGATTGTGTAATATCTTCTACTTCTAAGGCGTTGTTGTTGGAGGATTCGCCATCAGTTAGTTTATTTTCCAGGCTTGTTGGTAGATATTATTTGTTGTTGGCTAAAAGTCTTGAGAAGACCATGTGTAACGCTTTTGAACGTCATTAATTGGCGGTAAGAAATGATCATTATTGCGCTTAGCAGGCGCGCGATAATTCATTTGATTATATATATATATATATATATATATATATATATATATATATATATATATATATATATATATATATATATATATATATATATCAGATATGATACTATATATATACATAGATATCATATTAGATATATATATATTTATGATGATATATGATGGATATATATATATTAAACATTTGCAATCGTTCAAAAAGAGTGCAAACACGCACACAGGTTACTTAAAAGAATTTTGCTTAATAGTAAACAATTGAGTCTAGAAATAAACAACTAAGACCGCAAATATTCTGAAATAGTATTTAATTAAGAATAATTTTTAACAAAACAATACGATAATTATAGACACAACAAATCAAATACGATAACTTATAGTATAATAAAATATACAGATATATAAATTGATACATACATAATTTTTATATATAATCAGTTTCTTGTTACCCATTAAGGTGTAAGGATTACATTACAATTTATTACTCTTGCATCTAACTATGTTCAAATTTATTAACATTTATCACTTTACCATTTTTAATTAAAATACAATTCTCTATCAACTTTTACCAACTTTTTCTATCTTCTACTAGACCATTCGCATCTGTTTAATTTTTTCTTCCTTTTTAGGATTGTCTCAATTACTTCATTCCATGTTTGTTTTGGTTTTCTCTTTTAACTTTTGCCTGTTACTTTTGACTCTCAAATCTTCTTGACCTGCGCTCTCTTGTCCATCCTTTCTAGGTGCTCCACCAGCCAATATGCCGTAGTCCTTTAAATTGTTCTACAGTTTCAATATTTAGTTCTTTTGTTATTTCCTCGTTCTTTATTTTGTATCTCTTATTCTTTAAGTACTTTCTGCGCACTCCAGGCTATTAAATATTTTTAGTAGACCTTGTTTTTTATTCTTTTCTATGTTTTTGACCATTTCTGTTGTGATTTTGCCTTTTTTCAATTCTTTAATCGTTTTTACTAGTTCTTCCTTAGTAATATCATTTATACCACTTTCTAATTTTTTTTCTAGTCTACTTATTGCTTTGCAGTTTAATTCTTGCAACGTTTCTATTTCTCGTTTTGTGTCTATTACCAGCAGCTTCTGGAAGTATTTCTTCCAGCGTTTATAAGGTCTGTTTCACTTCTTTATATCTCTTATAATTTGCATTTTTTTATTATTTTATTTTTTGGACTGAATAAATTTTGTTTTATTTATTGTTCTTCTTAAGTTTATCTCCTTTTCTTCTTTTTTTTAGATTCTTTTACTAGATTTTTCACTTTTACTCTTTGTTTCCTGTACTCTTCGTAATTCATTTCTGTTTTGTTATTTAAGTACTTTTGCTACTCACTTTTCTTAATTTTTGCTTTATGCTTGATTTCTTCGATTTACCATATAGTTTGTTTCTTATGCATATTTTCTTTGCTTGTTCCACATTTTTTTTCTGATTTTGTGACCGTATTTTCAAATATATTTTACATTTCTCCTGTCTTTGTTACCTATTTTTTTCATAAAATTGCCTATTCTTCTCTCTAATGTTATTTCATGCCTTCTAAGTATTTCTTATTTTTTAATTTGTGTGATATAACTGTTTCTCCGCTCCCTATAAATTCTTTCGCTTTTTCAGGTAAATTATTTTTTTCATATTTTTGTTTTATTTTGGTTACTAAAAGATGGTGGTCACTACCTAATTTCATAGCCTCTTTTAGCAACTATATCTTTTATTATAGTCTTATCTTCTCTTTCTACTATTATATAATTCTATAATAGACGTATTCTCCTTTACTTGTTTTTTCTTCTTCAGTACACTTATATATATATATATATATATATGATATCATATATATATTATATATATATATATATAATCAAAACCATTTACTAAATTGGTGTTGGCTTATAAAATAAACTAAAATAAAATAAAATAAATACATTATGTGTTATGATACCTATATACCTACTTACTTAACTTAATTAACTTATTTAGTTATGCACAAATTTATACCATTCTTTTCTGTTACTTGTCATTTCCTTTGCCTCCACCATTGTTTTTCCTTTCCTTGTTAATATTTTTCCTATGACATTGTCCCATGTTTCTTGTGGCCTTCCCTGTTTCCTTTTGCCTACTTTTCTCGTTTCCCATATTTGTTGACTTGTCTATCTTGATCCATCCGTTGCAAATGACCCCACCACGCTAACTGTCGTCCTTCGATGTAACTTGTTATTGGGTTGATCTCTGATTCTTCCCTTATCTGCTTGCTTCTTATTCTATCTCTCAGGGTGACACCTTTCACTCTTCTCAGGTATTTCATTTCTGTGGCTTCCAATCTTGATTTCATTTTTTGTGTCAGTACGCACGATTCGCATCCATAGGTCATGATGGGTCTAAAGATTGTTTTGTACACTGTAAGTTTGGTTTTTTGTAACACCTCTCGTTTATTTATAAAGTTTACATTCATTGCATAATATAATTTGTTACATTTCTCTATCCGTTCAGTTATGTCTATTTCTTGTCTTCCACTATCATGGATAGTAACCCCTAGATACTTAAAATGTTTTATCTGTTCTATCTCCTCTCCATTTATCTGTATATTTATCTTCTGGTGATCTTTCCCAATGGTCATTACTTTTGTTTTGCTGATATTCATCTTCATTCCGTTATATGTTAATTCTTCGTTCCATATCAGTAGGTTTCGCTGTAGTTCTTCTTCTCTTCCTGCCATTACTATAATATCATCTGCAAATGCACAATCTTGTATGAACGTAAGTTGTAATTTTCTGTATCCTACATTTAACCCTTTGGTTCTCTGGTGGCATGTTCGTATTATTTCGTCTATAAAGATGTTGAATAGTACCGGGCTCATTACCCCTCCTTGTCTTAAACCTTCATTTGTGTCAAACTCTTCTGATATTCTGTTATTATTTATCACGTAATTCCTTGTCTTTTGGTACAAACTTTTAATTACCCTCGTTACTTTTGGGCTTACTCCTCTGTTGCTCAAACTTTTCCGCACTCTCTCTAGGCGTTCTATCGAAAGCTTTCTGGAGATCAATAAATGCAAAGGCAGCTTTCTCGTTGTATTGGATTGTTTTTGTAATTATTTGCTTAACAGTAAATATATGGTCTTGTGCGCTTCTACCCTAACGGAAACCGCTCTGTGCTTCTGATAACGTTGGTTCTATTACAGTTCGGAGTTTACCTTCAAGTATTTGTTTATGCAGTTTTAAAGGAATACTGAGCAGCGTTATGCGTCTGTAGTTATTACATATCTTCCTATCTCCTTTCTTAAATATTGGGACAATCTGTCCTACTTCCCAGTCTTTTGGTATTTTCTCCTCTTTCCATATTTTATTAAACATTTTTAGTAGTGTCTTCATTTCTTGTTCTCCCATTTTTTTTAACATTTCGCCTGTGATTCCGTCATGTCCTGGTGACTTTCCATTTTTGATTTTCTTTAATGCTGTTACTAACTCTTCTTCCGTTATACCTTCTTCATTTCCTGTATTCTGGCGTCTATCTTCTATCTGTGTACTTTCTTCTTTAATCATGACTTGGGTCTGTAGGAGTTCTTGAAAATATTGCCTCCATCTGCTCATTATTTCTGTTGATTTTATCAATACCTTTCCATTTTTATCTTTTATTACTGTGTTCTCTGTTGTTTTTCCTTTCTTTAGGTTTTTTAAAACTTTATAAAATAGTTTCTGGTTTGCTCTACTGTTCTTTTCTAGTTTTTCGCCAAAGTCTTTCCACGCCTTTCCTTTCGCTTCTCTCACCATGTGTTTTACTATTGTCCGTTGTTCTTTGTACGCATTGTAGGTATCTTCTGATTTTCTTCCTAAGTAGTCTGTCTACCTCTTCTTCTTTAGTTTAACTTGTCCTTTTATTTCTTCGTTCTACCAGGCGGTTCTTTTCATATGTTTGTTTGTCTTAATTACACCGCATGCGTACCTTGCTGCTTTTAGTAGAGTGTTCTTTATCTTGTTCCACATCTCTTCTACCTTTAACTGTTCAAATTTCTCTTCATCTACCAGTATGTCTCTGCTTATTATGTTCTCATACTCCCTTGCTGTTTCTGTTTCTTGTAGTTTATAGATTCTTATTGTTTCTTTCTGAACTGTGTATTCTTCTTTTACTGTTTGCTTCTGATCTTCTGGCCTCCTTATTTTTCCTACTAATAGGTAATGGTCGCTGTATATCTCAGCTCCTCTTTTAACTCTAACATCTTTCACTGTATGTCTATTGTTTTTTTTTCTACTAGTATGTATTCTAATATAGATCTCTCGTCTCTACTTTTAACCTCTCGTGTGTATGTGTGTATCTTTTTATGTTGGAAGAATGAGTTTGCTATAATCAGGTTGTTTTGGGAGCGTTATTCTATTAACCTCTTTCCGTTGTTATTCCTTTTATCTTCACCAAATTTTCCTATCACCTTTTCTGCATCATTTTCTCTCTTCCCCACTCTACTGTTGAAGTCACCTGCTACGAATATTTTCCCTTTACTCGTTTCTGTTATCATTGTTAATTCATCCCAGAATTTATCTTTTACTTCTTTTTTCTCGTTTTCATCGGGTGCATAGACTGCAATTATCGATATTCTTTCTTTTCCTTGCATTTCTAGTTCTACCGTGAGAATTCTTTCTGACCACCCTGTCCAGTTTATGATCTTATCACTCAAATTCTTACTTATACTTCCATTTTCCTCATCTACTACTCCTTTTATTATAATATTATTCCTCCTGATCTCTCTTTCTAAGTTAGCGATTCCCTCCTCCTGTTGTACCATGTTCTCTTTTAATTACTTATTTTCATCCCTCACTTGTTTCATTTCCATTACAAACGTATCAAATTTCTCGTTCATTTGTTTCATGTTCCCCTCTATTTGTTGGAACATCTTCTCAATTCTCTCCATCTCATTCATCTTCAAGTCTGCTGTTGATTGCGTAAAGTGCCAGACCCCAGTCCGCCCGTCGCAGGTCTGTCACCTATCTATCAACAGCCCTCTTCTAGTTGCTATGCTGTTGCAATTTAAACTTTATTTACACTAACGTTTGTGAATTACATTATTTTGGTGTATAATGCGTTGCCTACCCAAAATTTGTTGTTGTGGAGATCGCTCCAGTTGTATTTATTTCTCTTATCTCTTATCTACACTTGTCACATGCAATTTTCGACTTTATTCTCAAAATCCTTAACCTCAATTAACTATTATCTACATCAATTTACTCACTGTTCATCTGTTATTTGTGTTTTCTCTGCTCTCCCGCACTTTCTGCTATTTCACTCTTCCTAATTATCTGCTTCTTTTGCCTCTGCTTACTCAATATGGCCCTATTTGGACTTTAATATTGGAGTCAACAGACGGCGTATCGTGTGATCGAAAGTTTTATTCTTTGGTTCCGAAAGTTTTATTCTTTGGTTCTCGTCTACTTATGAATGTATTTATCTTGATATAAGGTATTTGTAATAATTAAGTTAAGTACTGTACAGATATCAAATAATTTTCGTCCATTGATATCATTTCTTCTTCGCCAAAATTGCCAATTATTTTGTTTCAGCTCGTTTTCCTACTCTGGAATTTATATCTCAAAATTCAAATATTTTTCTTCTGATTGCTTCTATTATTAAACTTAACTGATCTCAGAATTTATCTTTGTGTTACGCTCTTTCATTTTCGTTTGATCCATATGTTGCAATTGCCGTTTCAACGTGCATTTGGTATTTTAATTAATAAGATTCGTTCTAATTTTGCCTCCCATTTATTTATCATATTTTAATATTTTTACGTATTATACACCCAATTGCTCTTTCTTTCCTTCTACGCCGCTCCATATTTGTACATATCTGTTTTTTATTTCTGAAATTTCACTCACTTTCTTTTTGGTTTCTGATACTATTAACATTTTTAGCCCCGATCTTTCAAATTCATTTGTCAGCTCAACTTTCTTACTCCTAATGTTTTACTTTTACTTCTGTTTTACGTTTTATGATTTTCAACTTTGTGATTTTCTTTTATTTCTATTTTTCTCTCCATAATTCTTATTTCATTTTCTTTTACATTCTTTCCTTATCCATAACCTCTACCATTACCTTTAACTCCGTCGATTCCTTTCCTACTTAATTTTTTTTGTCTAGGGATTTTGGGGGGGCCTTTGTTAGGTGATTTATTATAAACTGATCTTTTGTAATTACTATTTGTCTTGTATTTTAAATTCTTAATGTTCTTTAGTATTTTCATTTTATTGTTGCACTTTATATGTTTAAATAGTATAGGCCTTGATCCCTCTATTTATATATCTCTATCTATCTCAATTCCAATCTTATGCAGTACAGTTAAAATTTTCTCCAATGTTTTTTGTTTTTCCCATTTTCTCGTTAAATACTCTATTCGCCGCTAGATTCTCTTTTCTAATTTGTCTTTCTAAATAATCTTATCTTTTTCCCTGTTTTGCGATTTATTTTTTCAATTGTGTATTTTATAGTTTCGTTACGTTTAATTCCAGGGCTATTTGTTCCAACTTTGTATATATGCCTCGTGGCTTGTTTTCTATTCATTGAAGTACTTCTTCTAATTTCTTCATAGTGCTTTTGTTTCATAGAGCATTAAGGGCTGTCACCTGGTTCGATGTCCCAAAGAATCAACACTTCTTTGTGTAGTTGTTCTGGGGATTTAAAAAAAATTGTATTCTTATAGTTTTCTTATGCGCAATTTTCCTGCAACGTATGTTAGTACAATTCTTTCTCGAATAATGTATTGCCTATCCCAAAAATTTGTGTGTTTTTAGTTTGATAATTTCTATTTTATCTCTTATCTATTTGCTATACGTAAATCTCAACCTAGTTTATGAAGTCTTAAAATCAATTTTTTTATTACAATAATTATTCACTTATCTGGTAAAGTTTGTTCGTTCTTCTATATTCTTCATTTAATACCTCTTTAAATTCTCTATCCAATTAATGTTTTTGCGTTTTAGATAACTCGATACGGCCTAAAATAGACTTTTATATCGGAGCGCACTTTTAATTCGCAACTTATATTTTTTATTACTGCCTATTCAAATAGTGACACATTCGACATGTATCTCTTTTCTCAGAATATTAAGAATTAATCGGATGCTAAGTAGCAAGTATGGACTGCTAGTACGCAATGAAGCTAAAAAGCCAAGGTCTATAATATGTGAAACAGCTTATCCCAAAGTACTTATGGTTTTATACAACTGCTTATCAAGAAATAAAAATAAAATTTAATTAATTAGCATATTCAATACAATACAAGCAGAACACAATAACTAACAAAACTAAAGATAATTTAAAAGGGATACAAAAAGAACCAAACAAACGTAAAAAGAGGCAAAATCAAAAACATGAAAGAAAGTAAGACAAACAAGCGAAAATTTGCTTTACAGGTAAAGCAGGGCGGACCCTAAGCATGAAACTAAACTATAGGATTTAATGAAATTTTATTGAAACAAATGACAGTGAATTATATTCAAATTAAAGTAGTCAGCGGCCGGAACCGAAAAATTTACGGCCACTTCCGGTCAAACCAGTCTCGAGATTTTCCGATCAGGCTGATTTTTGGCGTCTGGACTTGACTACTATATTGAAAAGCTGGGTCTGCTAAAAAGGGGCTGACATAATTCGCGCTAGAATTAAAGAAAGTTCTTGGACCCGTTTTGTGGATAATTTTTACGTTCTATATTATATCTTTCACATATCTCCGCGGTTTTCAATAGTAATTGTTTGAGCTGGTTTTCGCTTTCCGCTACCAGGACAGCATCATCAGCGTAGCATATAATTTTTATATCTTTGACCTGCACCTTCTAATGCTTTTACCTCTTTTATTACCTTGTCTATCAGTATGTTAAACAGTAGCGAATTTAGCGAGTCTTTTTGACGAATTCCAACTATGGCTTCTATAAGTCCCAAAAACTTTCCTTTACCTTAATTGTTACAGGGCATTTATTATGTGACATAAACGATAAAACATTTATTATAAAAAAACTACGCAAGATAAGATTTTAATTATTTTTTTATTATGATGATGAAGAAATGGAGTTCACTGCATCCTATTTTTAAAATGACTGCCTTCACTAGAGATAGTTATTTCAACCCTGTTCCCAAAACTCTCAACTGCGACTTTTCTGATGTCCATAAAATTGGGCAGAACCTCTTCTGTGATGGAATTCTTGAGTTTGTCGATAGACTGAGGTTTGTTCCGAAAACCCTATTTTTAATATAACCCCATAGCAAATCACATGGGTTTAAATGGGACAAATTTGAGAGCCACTTGATGCCACCTTATGATCCTCTTTCCACAGACTTTTGTGAGAATGTCAAAAATGCCCCAAGTCTGATGGGCGGTGGTCACATCTTCATTCACATATTTTGTGAGAAAAAGTGGGTTGACAATTCCATAACGGAAACTGCACACCATACACTAACTTTTTCTGGGGCAATCGACGAACTTCTATCAAATGTGGTTTTCAATAGCCCATTGTCCCTAATTTTGTTTGTTGACACAGCCATTTAGTTGAAAAGAGGCTTTATTTGTGAAATGGATGTGCTTTATGTTCAACTTTTTGATCCTATCCATCTCCATGGTCACTTTTGCAAAAGTAAATTTTTTGCCAACATTGACCTTTACAATTGAATCTTATAAGGAAATAGATTCAATTTCTGGTGAGGATAGCGTGCATAAAGCCTACACTCACACCGAAGTTGAGCTGCGCCTTCAGAGACCGATGTTGTGGGCTCTTGTTCATAAAGCTTCCGAGCTTATTCTACAGCCTGTCTTCTCAAATTTTTCCAATCAGCCTATTAAAACATGGTGGAATAGACAATTTAATTATAGAACAAATTTTACCTTGGCATTTTTATCTTGCTATTGTAAAGACAGACAAGGTAGTGGGCTTGTCAAACTTGGCCTCGAAGGCAATTAGCACTCCACTAGCACTTTGCCCCCCCTCGCAAAAGGTCTCAGCTGACGCCATATTTGGCGTTGACCTAGACAGTAAACAAAACACCAAACATTGAGCTAGCTATAACTAACGTCAAACATAAAATTGGCTGGAAACTTTGACTGTGGTAATAAAAAACTCTTTTACATGATATAATGAAGGTCCTGCATCATACCCATAAACGCTGGTCTATTGTACTCCAATGCTTTTTCTATTAATTGTTGTATTATAAAGATGGCGTCATTACAGGATGTTCCTTTTCTACAGCTATGTAAAAAGCGTAATACATTAGTAAGTTTTGCATGTAATATAAAAATTAGTTCTCCTTTACATTTGATGTTACGGTTAGAATAAAAGGCCTGCAATCTTATTTCTATTATATTACAGTATTTCAGGGCAAAATTAATTTGGATTTGTTAATGCTATGTAGAAGTCGTAATGCATTATTAGCTTTCCAAGTAATACAAAAATTCACTATCGGTTCTTAGTTTCTATTACTGTAAGAACATCTTAGCAATGATTTTATAGTCTGTAACTTGGTCATTTTATTTGTATTTTATTTTTCATGTCACTGTGTAAATACATCAGATAAACAAAGGAGAAAAAAGTTAAGTTGCAGACTAGAAAATCATTGCTAGAATAAAGAATGTAGAAATTATGTATATTAGAAATTTGAGATGAATAACAACTACGGCGAGGTAGATACACGAGAAAACGGGAACTGGGTTAACTTTACAATGGAAGAATCTTCTGGCATTCAGTTGAACTCTATACCTGTCGTTCTGAACAAATGGCTTGGTCCTAAATGGTTTAGATCGCACAACTTTCATGGGTTGAAAATTTTTGAATAGGAACTTGGCCTTATTTGTAACATTTATGTTTTTTGGGGGGATCTCACTCTTTTTCAAAGTTATAAGTTTTGTTTTTATTTATTTATTCACTTATCCAAATCATGCACTCATATGTAATTAGGAGATTAGGACTTGAAGCCATGATTTGCGTTGATGAGAAAGTTTATTGAGTATGAGGATTGCCTTCAGAGTCTGAATTATTTTTATGTAGGTATCTTGGGTTTTGTGTCGTATAACTAAGATGTGTACAGGATAAAAAAGTTAAGAAAGTGCGTGTAGAAAGACATAAACCTAATAAGAATAAATCATAAATTAGCAATATTTTCAAATCGATGTAAGAAAAAGATCAACTATGTAAGCTAAGACAAAAGTTTAATTATGTGGAATGTTTGCTTGTGTTCATTTAAAGATAAGCGAGAACTAAACGCTGGCGCTCCTGTTTATAGTATGCCATAGCTTTAAAACGGCCCTGATTTTGAACCTTTAAAGTAAAAAGTTTTGAATTTACGTTTTTATCCTTTATTTCTGTACTAAGACGTATCGCCAAATCAAATTTCAAGTCTTTACCCTCACGGAAAGTGCCTCATAATTTTCATGAGTAAATGAGTCAGTCAATAGTAACATTTGCAAACTTTAATACCTTGTATCTTTGTCGCAGTTTGTTATAGAACTTTTAAATTTTGCACATTATATTGTATGATGATCCTTAAACTGTTTTCCCAAATTTCATAATTCATCATAAATGAAAGCAAAATTATGTGGAGGTTAAAATTGGCCTGGCACTATCATGCGCCTTGATCAACTGCATTAGGCTTTTTACATATTTTGAACAAAGCCCTAATGATTCTGCTCTGAAATACTGCAATAAATGAAACCATGATTACGGGCCTCGTATCTTTACAGTAATATAACCTGAGAACGACAGTTAATTTTTATATAACTTGGTTAGCTAATAATGCATTATGCTTTATACATAACATTAACAAATCAAAATTTATTTTGCTCTGAAATACTGCAATAAATAGTACTATGGTTTCAGTGCTCTTATTTTAATCGTAATGTCACGTCTAAAGGAGAGCTAATTTTTATATTACATGCAAAACTATTAATGCATTACGCTTTTTACGTAGCTTTAAGTCCAAATTAATGTTGTCATATTTTTGACATTTACTATTAAACTAGCCGGCTCGGGTCGCCTTCGGCTCCCCTGCCCTGTCAAGCCCTGCGTTTTTATTTAAGGAAGTGCATCCCTTAATAACATGAACCCGCAATTAATAAATTTCCTGAAACACGGGTTCTCTAATTTTAAGTATAGATTATTCCTGCCAAATATCTGTATAGTATATAGATGGAGCATATCTTTCTGTTTAGAGAAATTAAATAGTTATAGGAGTCTAGAGATGACCTGCCACGACTTAGAGGGTTGCAACAAACCCAGATACTGACATATATTTTTTTGAAAATAAATAACGAACGGAAATGAAAAATTTGCGGCCACTTCCAGTGAAACCAGTCTCGAGATTTTCCGATAAGGCTGATTTTTGGCATCTGAACTTGACTTATGGTCCTTAATTGAATACTGAGAACGTTGCCTCTATCACAGATCAAAAATTATAAGGCGTGACAAATGTCAGAAATGACAGAAATAGAAGCTTAACTTTTGACCCTCAGTTTAGCCCCTGTGGGGAGTTGGATCAAAAATTCTCGAAATACAGATCCTTTCAATTTGGACGAAGATCATTCCTGCAAAGTTTTGCGTTTCTAACTCAAGCCGTTTTCAAAAAAAACCTAAAATTTTGGACCCCCATTAGACCCCCTTGGGGGGCGGATTTCGAAAAATAATTTCTTAGTACGCCCCTACGTCATACAGAGAATAAAACCCTAAAGTTTCAAGGTTCTAGGTTCGGCGGTTTAGGCTGAGCGTTGATAAATCAGTCATTCAGTGAGTGAGGGCTTTCTCTTTTATACGTATAGATTGAGCTCAAATTCTTGGATTATTGATGATGTTATTTGCTAACTAGAAATATGTTAAATTATTTGCTCTGCATATCTACTTGTTTTGGAACTTGATAAAAGTACCGGAAAAGATATCTGATTTTCTTTTTACGGTTGTCATGTTTTTGATTGTATCTGACTTATTTGTTGGTACTGGTCTGTGTGTAATTGCTGCTCATGTATATATTGCTTTCTGCGTTTATCGTTCTAATCGATGATATTTGTATCACTTTTTTTGCAACTATTAATGGAGGAAATAGAGGAAATTAATTAAATACAATCATCGACAAATAGTTAATGTGACCGTTTATTGTAAAATATTTTGAAATAGTTAGAACTGATAGAAGGTGGCAATTTAAAGATTATATATAACCCAACGCAATCCAGCCGCAAGTTTGATAAGATTCCAATAGCGACTATATTTATTGTATGTAATTGTATTCATGTCAATGTATTACAAGTACAAGTAATCAGAAACGTTTTGATGCCTTAGCAGTGGAATCCACAGACATTACAACTACTGACAAAACTCTGCCAATCTCATAATTCAGTAGTTTTCACCTCTATAATGTAGCTACTTCGAAGTAATCAGAAATTGTTTTGCACTTTAGCCGTTGAGACTACAGACACGACAGCTAACTTGCTAATGTCTTTGAATATCGCAATACTATTTTTGTTTATATTTGTTTATTCCACATTGAGTAATAAACTGCATATATATTGGTATTTAAGCTATGAATTCCACAGAAGAAACGGTTTAGTGACTAATGTTTGTCATTGTAATTTAATATTGTCTTCATGCCAATGTATTATAGTACAAATAATCAGTAATGTTTTGAAGTCTTAGAGGTGGAGTCCACAGACTTGACAAATAATGACGAAAGTCTGTCATTATTATAATTCACTAGTTTCCATCTCTATCTTATAGCTTGTTGCAAGTAATCAGAAATTATTTTGCACTTTAGCCATTGAGTCTACAGACACGATAGCTAACTTGCTAATGTCTTTAAATATTGCAATACCATTTTTGTTTATCTTTGTTTATTCCACATTGAGTAATAAACTGCAGATCTATTGGTATTTAAGCCATGAATTCCACAAAAGCGACGGCTTAATGACTAATGTTTATCATTGTAATTTAATATTGTCTTCATGCCAATGTATTATAATAAAAGCAATCAGTGTTTTGACGTCTTAGAGGTGGAGTCCATTGGATTATGTTTTTATCGCCGCTTTCTTCGTTATGGTCTGTGTTAAAAGGGCGCAGCCTTTGGCTAAGTTGATCTCCATTCTTCATGATCTTAGGTTATTTGTTACTGCATCTAAGGCCTCTAATATATCGACATCCTAGGCTAGGCGCTTAAGCCATTTGGGGAAAAGGGCGATAGATCTACCCAGTCTACTAAACGCAATGAGAAATTAAACAAACTGAGATTCTTCTGCTTTCTAAGGCAGTGCAAATAATCATTAGAGCAAAATCAGGGCAGCTAAAGAAAAAAGTGCCGGGTAAATCGACAAAATCAACAACCACATTTGAGAACCCGCTTAGTAATCTTAGGGTTCTGAAAAGCGGCGATCTATTAAAGAATAAGGTGATAATAAAGTGACGTTTATAAATGCGGAGCAGAGCCTATTTAAATTAGTGTTAAGATGGACTAAAGAAAGAGGATCAATCCCAAGACTATGGTATTTTTTTTTATTATTAT
Source organism: Sinelater perroti (assembly GCA_036346155.1). NCBI lineage: Eukaryota > Metazoa > Arthropoda > Insecta > Coleoptera > Elateridae > Sinelater > Sinelater perroti. The sequence continues at coordinate 18,696 of JARFIY010000134.1, forward strand.
AATCATATACCCTTATACCTAACGGTGTCGGGTTTACAATTTTTCGTGGTATGTATTTACATTTTCTTTATTTCATATCTATGAACCTCTTCCATTCTTATTGCTGTTGATTTGCTAATGTTGTTCCTTGATTAATTGACTGAGTATAGCTCTATTTCTTTTATTAATTCTTATCATTTACTTCTGCTTGATTACCTGTTTCTCTAACGTTACTCCCAGATATTTATATTCCTTACCTGTTCTAATTTTACATTATTTATTTCAGGCATCCAGTGATTCTCCAATTATCATAACTTTTGTCTTTATTTATATCTTATTTCCATAGCGTTCTTCTTCCATTATCTCTTCCCATATAAGTTTAACGTTTTCTTGTAGTTTCTGTCATTAAACCTCGCTGTTATCACTCACGACATACCGCGAGGATACTCCTGCTAGGCTACTCTACTCTTTCTAGATTATTCTATATCCAACAAATAACTGTATTTACTTTTGGTGTCACTTTTCCTGATTATCTTATCCACGTGTACATTGAATAAGATTGGACTTAGTCCTCCTCCTTGTGTTAATCCCGCCTTTGTTTTAAAGCCTTTTGATTTGATGTTGTTCCTTATTACATATGAATGAAAATATATATTTCAGATAGAATAATACATCAATGTTAGTAAAGTAGAATTAACCTATGTTAGTAAAATTTAAAGTTTTAATTTTCATTTTCATATACATGTAGGGACATCCAGTGAGCTAATATATGCCCCTATGTCCTTTCTGCAATCAGATTCAGGAGGGTGTTGGTGCTGCCCTGAACTCTCTCCCTCAGAAAAGCAACCCGTTTACGCAGCAAGGCGTGAAAACCGTCCATGTTCCACTCGGCGAACATACCCGAGGTACTGCAGCGCCAGGGCAGCCCCAATAACCTGCTGAAGACATTATTGTAGTGGACGCGCAGAGCACTGTAGGCTTTTTTGGTGTAATTTCTCCAGAGGTTGCACGTGTACCGAGTTTGACAATATGTTTGAAGAGCGTGACTTTCACCTCGCGTGAGCAGCGTTCAAACCTTCGTAATAGCATATTACCCCTTACCGACAGCGCTCTACGTTCCCTATCCAAGTCTACATCGTCCTTTAAAGTATCTGTGACATAGTGACCCAAATATTTAATTTTTGTAACGATTTGAAGAGACCCCCACATAGCGTTATTGGCGGTACTGAATACGTTTTAGTGCCAGATTTAAACACTAGTATCTCACTCTTTTTTACGTTGTATTTGAGTCCGTGGGCCACAGCATGCCTTTCACATATTGTTAACAATATCTGCAATGCATTAATTGAGGGGCACAGCAGCACCATGTCATCGGCGTAGCTGATATTATTAACAAAACAGCCATCTATCGAACAACCCACCCCAGCGCTGGTGAGCTCCTCAATCAATCCATTAACATATACATTAAATAGTGTGTTGTGTTCGTGCCTGTGTGAGATGCGTGCCGTGCGTATGTCTGTCAGTTGTGTGTAACGTGTGTGAAGAGCCCTCGTCCACGCCACACCCCATCTCGTAGACCTCTGAATACCACCTGCCAATAACGCACTAGTTTGTTTGCGTCATGCAGATTTATGTGATGGTTTAGATGCGTATTAAGCACACTGTCCAGCACCTTTGTTAATATACTAGCAAGTGAGATTGGCCTATAATTAGACTTGCCAAAGGCATCACCAGTTTTGTTTTTTTTTTTTTTTATTGTAGGCACTTCTATCGTTCTTATAAGGTTTTTAGGTAAATAGTTGTGACTAATGCAGAACGTATAGAACATAGCAAGAACTCTAGGGTGATGATCACCAGCATGTTGCAGGTGCTCGGTGCTCAGACCGTCATGTCCGAATGACTTACCTCTAGTCATGTGTCGTAAAATCTTAGAGATTTCTGATAAAGTTATCCTGATAGGACTTCCACCCACATGATTCTCAGCATCGAGCACCTGCTCACAGGCATCCACCCCCACAGGCTCCACTTTGAAATGATTCCCGAAGAAATTGACTATATCACTAGGCTCCCCTTTACCCTCACCACTCACTAGCAGGCATACTTTTGGATTCAATTTGTTAGTCAACTTCCAAAACTGTACGAAGTTCTTAGATCTGTGATCAGAGGCAGTCATGTCCATCTTTATTTGGTCCTTGTAGTTTTGACAGTATTTAAGTTTGGATTTAAACTCTTTTCTGGACTGTCGCATTTCCTCATAAACTTGTCCCGATAAAGGCTTACCACACACACACACCATTCCTAGAAACAAAGCCTCGCTTTCTGATGAGCCGCCCTGACGTATTTATTCCAGCCTGTGACACAGCCTCGACCCCTTCTGTGTTGCATTTTGTAATAACTAGCAACCGATGCCTCCCGAAGTATGGTGATTATAGAATTATACATATTGTCAATTATTTTTCAATGCTCCTTATCTTTACATAAATTATCGCAGCACAATTCTAGCTCATTTGAAAAACCTATGTGTCTTTATTTTATTACTACATATACTAAAATATTTCTTTATTTGGGTTTGTTCCTGATCTCCCCATATTACCCCCTTCAATTTACTATCATCACTATCCATGGTGTTGCTATTGAGGTGTTTAGGTATATTGTTACTAAGATTACAAACGATATCAATGGGTAAGTGATCAGACCAAAACACATTGTAATGTATCTTTGCACTTACAATTGTCTGACTAGTCGCGATCGTAGTCACGCAATGGTCTAGCCATCGCCTGCAACCGTAACTATCGCTTATATGTGTACGAGTCAGCCTGCAACAACTCAGTGTCCAGTATACTAAGTTGATGTTCTATACAAAAAAGTTCCATAAAAAAGGCATATCAATATGAGCATTAAAATCGCCTAACATATATATCAGATCAACGTTTTCATTATCAATTATTACATACATTTCGCTTAAACATTTATTGTATCGGCTTAAGTTTTCGCGCTCGTCATTAGGCACCGAAAATACTATCATAGATCTATCACCCATAGTAACTCTAATAGCCAAAAGTCGAACACTTTTACAATGTATAATGGAAACGCACGGAAACCGGTCCTTCCGCCACAGAAGTGCGACACCGTCATAGGGACAGCTTCGCAGAACGCCCGCCGATAAATCTACAGCTGTATTATTGCCCGAGTACGCAATGTTTATATCAATCGTTCCCAGTGATGGTATATCATGTTGCAGTAACCACGTTTCTTGAAGTGCGATGATATCAGCTGATTTACATAGTGTTCTAATACATTCAATTGATTGAGAGAGACCCTTACAATTAAAACTTACTAATGAGTGGTTGTAAATTAAATATGAACTATCCATTATTACGGTCATTAAGTTTGTCTTCGTTATTCCTCAACCTAGATTTCGAAAAATTCACAAAACGCCTAAACAGCACTTCTTCAGGCCAAAAATGTGTCTAACTTATTTTTAGGCACTAGTACTTTGAAAGCATTGTAACCTCTGTCAGTTTTCAAATTAAGTTTTTGTAGCGGAATATTTAGTTGTCTTGCTTAACATATGGGCAGCTATGTCAGATTCTTCTGTACGCTTATCAACATTGTATATAAATAACGGTATTTTGATGTCGGCAGCTTTAAAATTCCCATTTGGTTCAATGATTGCTGTTCCCTTTTTACCTATAATTCTGTTCCTAAACCTTTTCCGCTGAACTAATTTCCACTCCTCGGAAGGATTTTCTGGTTCCCATTGCCCCGGTGGCTTTTAGTTTCCCATTGCCACGGATGCCTGAAATTCCTGTGCACACATTCGCGGTTCCAATCTCGCAGCGTTCAAGTCTGCCTGTAACATCGGTGTTCCTACGGCGCACTAGTGCTGTGCGACATAGGTGCGTTAACCTGATCGGTGCTCGGCAAGGTCGTCGTATCATTAGTCATCGATGTTGTACTAAACAGCTGATTTGACGTTCGCGGTATTGAAGTTCCATTTAAGTATATAGTTTGTGTAGTTTTTATATAAGTCGAATCACTTTTATTATTTTATTATGTATTCCCATTTCTTTAAATCCTTTCTATACTTTTATTTTAGGTACGGTGTCAAAGGCCTTCTTTAGGTCTATGAAGGCTAGATAGAGGTTTTTATTTTATGGTTGTCTTTTCTCTATTATTTGTTTTATTGTGAAGATGTGATCTTGTGTGTTTCTTCTCGGTCTAAATCCGCTTTGTGGTTCTGCTAGTTGTGGTTCTAATATTGTCTTTAACCTGTTGTTGATAATTTGTTCGTATATCTTTATTATGGTGTTTAATAATGTTATTCCTCTATAGTTATTACATTGTTTTTTGTCTCCCTTCTTATGTATTGGTATTAATAGGGCTGCTCCTCTAGAATTTCTTCACTTCTCCAAGCTTTATTTAGTAATTCTAAAAGAATTTTTATCCCCACCTTTTCCATATTCTTTATCATTTCTGTAGTAATTTTATCGTTTCCGGGTGTTTTGCCGTTTTTTAATTTTCTTATTACGTTCACCAGCTCTTCCATTTTTAGTTCGTCTATTCCTTCATCCTCCCTTTGATTTTCATTTTCGTGTTCGGTTACCATGTTTTCGTTCGGTTTTGTTTGTTGTCCTAATAGTTCCTGAAAATATTCCCTCCATCTCTTCATTATATCTGTTTCGTTTGTTAGTATTTCTTTTAGTTTTTTATGTATATTTCCTTCATTGTTTTTTCTGTTCTAAAGGTTTTTAGTACTTTATAGAATAATTTCTGATTCCCAGTGTTAATACTTTCCATCGTATTTCCAAAATCTATCCATGATTTTTCTTTAGCTGCTGCTACTAGTTCTTTTACTTTTTTTCTTTGGTTTTTGTATATTTCATACTGTTGCGTGGTTTTGTTTGTTAGATATTTTTTCCACTTTTTTCTTCTTCTTGACTCCTCATTTATTTCACTGGTCCACTAGGCTGTTTGCTTCTTCCCATTTACGGTTTTGCTAACTCCACAAACCTCTTTTGCAGCATTAATAATTATTTCTTTGAAAATGGTCCATCCTTTTTGTGTGTTATCTTGTTTTATTTTGTCTATTTTGTCCTGCAGATTGGTTTTGAATATTTCCTTATATCTTGTGACTAATTCTTTATTTTTAAATTTGTATGTTTCTAATCCTTATGTGGGTTTCTTTTTTTGTTTTAGAGTTTTTTTTTATTTCTGTGTCCTTCTATATTTTCCCTACCAATAAATAGTGGTCACTAAATATTTAGGCGCTACTTCTAATTCTTATATATAATATCTTTTTTCACTCTTCTTTTTGGACTAGGATATAATCAATCATTGATTTTTCATTTCTAGGTGGTTGTACTCTAGTATACTTACGTAATTCTTTATGCTGATGAAATAAATTGGTTATTATTAAATTTTATAGTTGACAGAAATATAACATTCTTTTTCCATTTTTATTTCGTGATTTTTCTCCATATTTGCCTATTATTGTTTTATATTCTATGCCCTTCTTCCCTACTCTGCTATTGAAGTCTCCTGCAATGTATATTGTTCCTTTGGCTTCTTCTGTTGTTGTTATTAATTCTTCCCAAAATTTCTTTTTTTCGTCTGTTCTTTCATATTCATCTGGTATACCGAAATTATTGTCGTATATTCTCCTTGCTCGTTTTTTAGTTCCACTAACAGGATTGTTTCTGATATTGCCTTCCACGTTAAAATTTTGGTTTTACTTTTTTTGTGTACTATACATCCTACTCCTGCTGCTGCTCTCTGATTCATTTGTACTCCGCTATATATTAATATGTGTCCATTTGTTAGGCACAGTTTGCCGTTTCCTTTCTTTTTTGTTTCGTTTATTACCAGTATTTCTAAATTTGTTTCTTCATATTCATTTGTTAATTCGATTTCTTTACCTTGTAGGCCTGTAACATTCCACGCCCCTAGTTTCCATGTTTTTGTTTTGTTTTTTGTTTGTATTTCTTGTGTTTTCTTTGGATTTTAGTATTTTTAGTAGTTTCCTTTTCATTGTTCTTGTTTGTATTTGTGTTTTTTATTTCTTTTCTTCATTATCCTTCCTCATTTCCTTTACCTTTGCCTGGCCTGTCATTTTCTTTCCATCCTCATCTTTATTACCTAGTTTTTTAGTCTCGAGGTTTTGATTATTTTTTTTATTTTTCTTGTATGCTGTCACCATCCGGAGATTTTTCATCCACTGTTCTTTTTTTTGGTTATATTTTCCTTCTCTTCTTCTACAGACTTCTTTATTTCTTGTTCTCCTGTTATTTGTGGCTTGTATATTTCATTATTTATTATTAATTTGTTGTATCTTATTATTGCCTTATCTCCAATATTTCTAGCTTCTTTCATTTTTGGTATCAGCAGTTTTCTTTTCTCTTGTTTTTGGGATTCATCTATCCATGTGTCTGTTCCTTTTAGGTTTATTGTGTTTTTTAATATCTCTATTTTCCTTTTTTCTTTCATGAGGTTTACTAATATTGGTATTTTTTATCTCTGTTGTACTTTCCAATTTGTCTTAGTTCATCCACATCTACTTTATCATCAATTTTTACTTTCATTTTTTGTATAACTGTGTATATCTTTTCTTTACTTGTATCCTCGTTTTCATTTTCTTCATCTTGTATTCCTTTTATTATTATACTTTTTTCCTGACTTCTCCCTCGAGTTGTTCTATTTTATTCTCCTGTTTTATTAATTTATTTTTTTAAGACATTATTTTCCTGTTTTATTTGATTTATTTCTTTTGTGATTATGTCGAGTTTATTATTCATTTGTATCTTTAATTCATTGGAACATCTTTTCGATTTTGTTCATATTACTAGTATTTGGTGTATTCTCAGGATTTTTGTCTCCCGTGACTGCGGAAATAGCTATCCCCAGTCCCCCCGTTGGAAGATTTTGCTATTATTAATCGTGGAGGTGTATCCTTGTGTTTCTGTTCCTTATTTATTTGTTGTGTCTGTTTCCCCTATCCATTTCTATTGCTCTCAGTAGTATTATTTATTTGTTGGTAGTAATCTCTATTTATTTGTTGATACTAGTTTCTATTTGTGTGATTTGTTCCTGATTATTATTCTTGTCTGTTTACCCTGTTTACTTATGTGTATAATGTGTTGCTTATTCTAGCAACGTCGAACAGGAGTCTAGTCTTGCCGCTAAAATTTTTCTTTATCTTTCTTATCACTATGCATGTGAATTTCTTCCTAAATGTTATGCTCCTAAAGTTATCAATTAGTTTAAACAATCTTACTTTTTATTTCTTCTGTCTTGTTTATTTTATTCTCTTCTTTTATCTACTATGTTAGCACACACTTTTCACTGTTTTTCGGTGATTTACTCTGCTCAATACGGCCTCCTTTAGGCTTTCATATCGGAGTGTTGCAAACATCTTTAAGTTGAAGTGGTATTTCATTAGATTATGGTATTTTAGCCCTAAATATAAAAAATACTCCGTGATCATTTGAGGGATGAGTAATTTATTCCCAAAAAATATTTAGAAAAAAACACAATTTTTAATTTCAGTAGAATTACTTCGCAGCAAACTTCACTATATTGAAGCTGAGGTCCGGTTTTGTAAAAAAAAAACTGTATGCAGACATAGAAGTGCCCAAGTCCAAGACAATCTTTTATTAAACGTCAAAATGCCATTAAGCCTTGTTGAATTGTTAATCTATTCCCTTGGTACCTTTTAATTCTTCTGAGATGAGTCATAGGATGTTGTGGAGGCCTGTTGATTGAGAATAGGTCGGCGAGTTTAAATGTACTACTCTTTTTTATAGTGTTGAGTACACATTATTTTAGCTTCCTCGATGCTTGTAAGTCTCGCTGTAAAAGAAGGGCGCCAGAGAAAATTTTAGGCTCTGCAGTTTGTTTGGCCTCGTGTGGACTGAAGGCTGTGAGAACGACTCAGACCGTTATAGTTTAGGGTTGACCAGCCAAAGGTTACTGATGGTATTTTTGGTACAGGCCCTGACTCTTCTTCACTCTGTACTAGAATAATGTGTAATCTCTCCCGCAGTCTCTGAATAGGTTCTGTAAACTCGCCCTTTTAAGTAAAATTTTTCGCTCTTTAATTCCCGAAGCAAATGGGCGATGATGTCGATCCACTAATCAGAAGGCGGCTCAGCTTGACTCTACTAAGAAGACCTACAAGTATTGTCATTCGTATGTCTTTTGGAATCTAATGTTACACGAGGAGGAAACCTTGTTAGTGTTTTCCGTTTCATCGTCCTTATTTTCATCTTCTTGCAGGATTTCAGCTACGTATTTAACGAAAGCTTCATACAACCCAATGGTATGAGTAATTATTTAAAGCTTCTAATCCTTGAATCATTATATTTTATTATTACACACCAAATACTTATCGTTATTTAAGGAATTACTGTTAGATATAAATTTTTTAAATAAGTATTCGACTTTAATTGTGTTATTCCTCATTTTACCATATACATTAGTGTCTGGAATCTGCATATTGAAGGCGCCCAGCGCCACTAAGGACTATCCGGTGAGTTTCAGGCCCGTTGCTTGAGACCGCGTCCTCCAAAATAGAGACCTCCGTTAATATAACGTCAACCTCTTTACTCTGTATATGTCGGTCACTAAGAGCCTCCCCAATATTGATGTTTTCAGAGCGCTGCTTCTTCCTTAGAAGCCTGGGTGGGTTGCAGCGTTACAACGGTTAGTCGTAACGACGGCGTTCGCGCCGTCCCATCTCCCTCCTCGTTTGTGCATGATGTTTGAAAGACTTTCGTGTGAGAAAAAACCCGTTGTGCCCATCGGACCGCTAAACAGCGGCTCGCTGGACATACGACGCAAGTTTGTCTTGCCGGGTCTTCAGATCTCTTACGTTTTGCTCCCTTTATCCGAGGGGAAGCCTGGGTTACGGTAGCAGTTGCAGAGGAAGGTCTTGCGTGCGAATGTCGTCCGATTAAAGCACATACACATCTCGGCTCTCTTGCTCTCTAGCGAAGAGGTGTCCAAGGCATAATATTATTGTGAATGTATGCACAAAACGCATTTATAACTTAGGACAGAACTGAGAACTGTTAATAAGAGAAAGAAAAAGAAAAGGAGAGAGATATAGAAGGATATATATATATATATATATATATATATATATATATATATATATATAGAGAGAGAGAGAGAGAGAGAGAGAGAGAGAGAGAGAGAAAGCAAAACATGAAAAGTTGTGTATTTGGGGCTCTGCATGGCCAGAAAACTTGCATAGTGCATGCACGCTACAAAAAGTCTGTTCAGAAGTAAATATTATATAATAATTCGTAGCTAGCGACGTAGCGCGTCAAAATGTAAACATGCGTCGTTCTACGCTATAACAGCAGCGCTCGCTTTCGAACGATTAGCACCGCCCCTCCACTTTTCAGGTGTGCTTTGTGCGCGCGCCCACCAGTTGAGAGAAAGTCTGCAGACGTAATGAGCATTCCGCCGGGGTGACGAGACGGAGGAATGCACGAACGTAAGGGAGCCAGGCACACACTTGCGTGTATGTGTTTTCTGCCCTTTGCTTTCGGTTTTCTCTCGCCCGTCGTCGTCCACCGCCATGCGGGTTTACGCCAGCATTTCTTCTTTTTTCCTACTGGAAACGCGTGCGCGCACGCACGCATCGTATGGATGGTGGTAGAATAGGATGGCGGCCGTCGACAATGCTACGATTTCCCGTAGTGCGTGCGTATAGGTGACCGTAATAGTCACAACGCGACCTCAGAGCAGGCCAGACTACCCGCTGAATTTAAGCATATTCCCTTAGTAGCGGCAAGCAAACAGGGAACAGCCCAGCGTCGAATCCCGCGGTCGTGACCAACCGCAGAAAAATGTGGCGTTTGGGAGGGTCCGATTATCCCAAGCTCTTGCGGTGCGTCCAAGTCCTTCCTGAACGGGGCCACTTATTCATAGAGGGTGCCAGGCCCGTAGAGACCGCCACAGGCAGCAGGATGACCTCTTCTCAGAGTCGGGTTGCATGAGATGCAGCCCTAAGTGGGTAGTAAACTCCATCTGAGACTAAATAACGACCACGAGAATGATAGCGAACAAGTACCGTGAGGGAAAGTTAAAAAGAACTTTGAAGAGAAAGTTCAAGAGTACGTCAAACCGTTCAAGGGTAAACCTGAAAAACCCAAAAGGTCGATAGACTAAGATTCAGTCGTTAGAAGATTCGGCGAAACCGTTCAGATGGCAACTGGCGGGCGTTTCTACGTTCGTCCGACGGCGCACGGTCATGGACGTGTGTAATTCTCTTGCCAGAATAGGACGTCGCGACACGTTGGGTGCCGGTCTACGGCCCGTCTGTTGGTCCGCGCGGTGAAGCGTTGCTCGTATTCCGCCCGCGCGAGGCGATGCGGTGCCCGGCAGGCCCGGTCGATGGTATGCAGAGGCACTTGGCCACCAGTGTTGGCGTTCGGCCTATCGTAAGCCCAGTTCATATTCGACAGCTTCGGACTCTGTCGACTTCTGAGGCGGTCGGGTCCCGAACAGACTCGGAACACGACCGTCTGCGACACTTATAGATTTGGGTACTCTCAGGACCCGTCTTGAAACACGAACCAAGGAGTCTACCATGTGCGCAAGTCATTGGGATGCTCGTAGCTAAACCTAAAGGCGAAATGAAAGTGAAGGCGCGCCTCGCGCGCTCCTAGGAAGAATGGGCAGACGAGAACCAATTCTTGCCTCGCATTCCCGGGGTGTCTCGTTCTCATTACGAGAACAGGCGCACTCAGAGCGTACACGCTGGGACTCGAAAGATGGTGAATTATGTCTGGTCAGGACGAAGTCAGGGGAAACCCTGATGGAGGTCCGTAGCGATTCTCACGTACAAATCGATCGTCGGAACTGGGTATAGGGGCGAAGGACTAATCGAACAATCTAGTAGCTGGTTTCCTCTGAAGTTTCCCTCAGGATAGCTGGCGAGAGCTACAGTGCAAGTCTCATCCGGTAAAGCGAATAATTAGAAGCATTGGGGTCGAAACGGCCTCAACCTATTATCAAACTTTAAATGGGTAAAATCTCCGGCTTGCTTGACACGTGCCACGCTCGCAAGGCCCGTGAAGCCGCGAGATCGGATCAGAGTGCCAAGTGAGCCACTTTTGGTAAGCAGAACTAGCGCTGTGGGATGAACCAAACGCGGAATTCAAGCGCCTAAATCGACGATACCATGAAAGGTCTTGGTAACTTAAAACAGTACTATTTATTTTTCAAAAAGTATACATGTCGGCCGATGCTTCACCTTTCGGCACTACATCGACGCTTTCCGCAATTGTACATTTCGTTGATTTAACAATTTCGATTACTTTGTGGTCCGCCTTGGTGCAGGACTCGAGGAAAACCACGGAAAAACTCGAGTCGAGGCAGGTGACCTCAAGCAAGAAGCTGCTCTTGGTCTCCTATCTTTAACATGTCTAACTTATTCTAGTCTATGCTACCTTAACTATAACAATCTATTGGAGACCGTAATTGTGAGTCCCTGCTTTTATGCAGTCTCTCCATCTTTGGCGCATGGGAGTCCGCGATTCTAAGTTTTTCTGTTACGCACTCTCTAGCACTATCGCCATCCACATACTGTCACTCGCGAGACCGCAATTTTGAGTCCTTTCTCTTATGCTGGTCTCTAGCGAGGCGCAATTCTAAGTCTGAGCTGTTATGTTCACTAACGCAATTATGAGTCCCAGGTGTTATGGTTGTGTATGGTTGTCACTATCACTGTCCCGCCCCACGTTTGCGGTTGGACCCTCCGTCGCGTCCAGGTTCTCGGCTCGTGTTGCAAAGCGTCTCAATGCCTCCCATCAGATATGTTCTTCTTCCAGCTCAGTGATTTCTCGCCCTAGCTCGTAATCTGTTCTTTACGAGCCCCATTGGCACCGTCTCAAATATAAGCGGTCCATCTCCTGCCGCTGCCTCTTTGGCCAACTGGTCCGCATGCTCGTTGCCTGGAGTCCCGACGTGCGCCTTGGTTCAATGGAACCGGACATCGATCTCGGCCGACAGCGTCTTTGCAAGGCTCCACATCTCAACTTGCAAATCCGTCGGCGCTCTCATGCTTCTGAGAGCAAGTAGCGCTGACTTGATGTCAGATATTATAGCGCATCTTGGGATGACTGCTCTGTGCCTCTGGATATACGCTAGGCACTCTCGAATGGCTATGAGCTCGCACTGGAATATGGTCCTCCAGTCTGCGAGTTTGGCTCGTTCGCAATGAATTCTCTTCGCCTTGCATGACCACGAACGCGGCTCTACCTTGCTTGTCGTCTGCTCACGATCCGTCCGCGTAGCAGCACAGTTGTCGCTCCTCCGGCTCCGCCACGCTGAATGGGATGCCATCTCGCTCGGCCGGGTGCCCCGTCTCCTCCATGGACTGCCTCCGCTCGATGACGCCCTGTCGCAGCCCCAGCTCCTCTCGGAGTTGCTGCTCCGGCCCGGTCGTCAGCCTCCTGCAACACAAAGTGCAAAGGTGGTCACTGGCTCAACACTAAGGCAGTTTCGGTGGCTACAGTGCGATAAGCACTTGCCGCCTTGACTGCTAGTATTCTTTGAACGCTCAGCAAGTCCCTACATTCTCTGACTTTACACCCTTGCGCCCATATCTCCGCAGCGTACAGCATAGCCGGCTGTACTGCCCCCCTCAAATATACGCGCCGCCGTTTTATCGCGAAAACCCCAAGTTAATCGCGCTGCCGCTCCGATCCGATGGGAAATTTGTTTCGCTTTATCGCGCCTAATTTCCGCCTGCCTCGCGTCGTCTTCTTCCGCATCGTCGCAGGGGAAGAAGTTCTCTAATAAAAATTCCTCCGTTTCGCGAGCTCCTCTTGTGTACGTCCCATCCTTTCGCACACAAGAGTCGCAAGTATTTTGGCGCTTCCCGCGTATAACCCGATACGCGGTGCCCCACGGGTCTTTCTCCGCGCTGCGTGTGCTAAACTCTTTCCATTTTCGCGTACGCGTATCTTCTAGGAGATGCTTGTATTCGCGACAAGCCTCGCGATAAGCTAGCTCCCTTTCCGCCCTATCTTGAACCCTGCAGCGTTGATGAAACTTACGCTTACGCCTAACCTCGGATCGCTTTTTGGTTAATGCTCTGGTCCACCAGGGAACGCTCCGATGGAAGAGTTTGTGCCGTGGCATGGACGCTTTGAATGCCTTTACTATTGCCGCGTTTAATTCGGCCACCCTTGTTTCAAGTTTCTCGGGGTCCTTAATCGCCGCAGACCCCGAGTACCTATCCCTATATTCTCCGAAATTTTCCGCGAATTTTCCCCAGTCGGCTTTTTTATTGCAGAACCGCATCCGGATGTGGTTCTGCCCGTTGTTGCCATCACTCGAATATCCGAACCGCCAAGTTATTAGTTTGTGGTTGGAGAGCGTTTCCTCCGATTCCACGCGCCAATTACAAATTTTCCCGAAAGCTCTAGCGCACGATAAATTTACGTCGATGTAACTAGTTCCGCGATGCCCTACAAAAGTCCGTCCGCTATCCTCGTTAATTACCGCGAGATTAAATCGTTCTATTAACTCCGCTAATCTAATCCCGCGCGCATCCTCAATATTTCCGCCCCAAATCGGTGTTTTCGCGTTAAAATCACCTCTAATTATTACGTCACGCCCCGTCATTACAACTTTCGGAAACGCACTTTCTAATTTCGCGAACACGTCATCTTCATTAATGTCATTACGCGAACTGCACGGTGGAATGTAAACAGACACTGCATACACGATTTCCTTGTGCTTAATCACCTCAGCCACTGTTATTAACTCACAGGAAATGTCGTTTAACAATAGCCCACCACATTCCGCACTAATTACAATGCCACTCCGAGGTCGTCCCGATTGATTATTAACTACCGTTAAATCGTTTGTGAAACCCGTAATTACGCCGCCCCACGTGTTTGGCTCTTGAATCATTACATCTAACTTTTTAATCGCGTTCACGAGATTATTGGTCGCCGCCCGCCCTTTTCCAAAATTAATTTGCGCAACGCTAAAAAATTGATTCCCCGTGCTGTGCATGGCCTCTTCTTCACTGGCCATAGTCGATGCTCCTAACGATGCCGCTCCTGATCCTCTTCCACGTCGGACAGCTTCCACTCTTCGCCTCGTGGTCCGTGCTCGCCTTGGAGCCCTTCTTCTCGGCGTTTCCCCGTACGCATACGGGGCAGCGTTTGTGCTCAGAGGTGCACTCGCTGAACTTGTGCTTTCCACCGCACTTTCCGCAGAGCTGTTCCTTCTCCTGACATTCTCGTGCTCGGTGCCCAAAACCGTAGCACTGGTAGCAGTGCAACAACCTCACGTGGTCCTCAGCCCTGATAGTCTCCCACTCCAGGTTGATCCTCCTGCTCCTCAGGATCTCGCGCGCTCTCGGGGTCACCTCCAGGACGACGTTGACCCTCCCGAACCTCTCCTCGTCACCGCCGAAACGGTTCTTGCCCAGCTCCGCACTCTGCAGCTCTTCTGCTTTTGCGGCTACGGCGACCTTCAGCTTCTCCGCATCCTCCGGTCGGTGCAGTTCGACGATGACCCCGGTCTTCGTCCTCTTCACTCCCGCGACGCTGATGTTGGCCCTCTTCGGATCAACCGTCTTGCCCACGATCTTCACCGCCGTCGTATTCGGCCTGGAAGCGGCCTCCGCGAAGCTCATCTTCTTCGGAGCCGACAGCAGGGGGGGGGGGGCTAACCACCGCACTCGCCCGTGGCACCGCTCCCGTACTCGGTGCAGCCACAGCGGAACGCTCGCGTAGCTAAAACTAGGCGACTTACCTTGCTTCAGCTGCTCGACCTCCTGTTCCTTCCGCCTCAACTCCGCTCGCATCGCCAGCAGGACTCCCGTCGCCTGGACTCTAAGGTCGGCCATGACCTCGACTACTCTTCGCACCTCCTTGCGGTCCTCCACCTTGACAGTCTCCGACGTCACTGGCACCTTCGCGTGGACGAACCTCATCAGCTGCCTCATCCTGGCGCAGATGATGTCCTCGGGAAGTTGCGGTCCCTCCGCCACCGGTCGCTCGCTGGTCTCCTGGGTCGACGTCGCCTCTGCCGCTGCCTCTGCTTCAATCGTTGTCGCCCCCGCTGTTGCTGCTGCTGCTGCTGCCGTCGCCTCGCTGGGGGCCGCCACGTTGTCGGACGCCTCGCTCACCGAGCTCAGGTTCGACGCACGCCGCGAACGCCCGCCACGTCCCGACTAGGACTCTGCCATCGTCTCGCCGCCGTATCCGGTACGCCTGCAAACACACGAAACACTCGCCGCTTACGCGGCACGTATAAGCGGTCGGAACCGCTTTCAATTTACGACTCGCTGACTGCTGTCGGGCTCTCTCCACTCTAGACCAGGGAGCTCTCGTCAGGCACGTCTGCTCACTGTAAGCGCTCGCTACGAACTGGTTCCTCATCGGACCAACGACTAGCGGTCTCGGATGGGATTATCTGCCTGAAGCTCCATCTCATTATCGTAATAAGCTGGGTGTGCCTTTTTAAGGTGCTGCCGTATTCCGGCGTATCTGGCGACTAAAGCCGTGGTCGCTATGTCTTTGTCGGGGTATCGAACCCGCAGGGCTTGCAACATTGGTGGAGTATTGTAGTACTCCACCTTCTGCATAACCGCAGACTCCAGCGATCGAGGCACCTTCTAGGGGATAGCCACGTCACACACGACGGCTTGGTCGCCCTTGATAAAAACAAGATCGGGTTTCCAAAGCTCGACGTTGGGTAAACGGAGACGTGGCTCTTCCTCTACTACCCATCTCTTACGGCGTGCTAGGAAACCTAGTCGCTTAGCGACTCGATCATGCCGTCTAATACGCGGCCAGTGAGTTAAGGGGCAACCTTGGAGGACGTGAGAAAGACTCTCCGTTCGGTTTCACCCCGCTCTGCACCGGCGTGCATGTGGGGGGTTGGATGGTATATACCCATTGTGGGTAGTAAGTTGCCTCTAAGCTGGATTGCTTTGATATAGTCGCCCCCACTCTAAAGGAGGGTCGATCTATCCAGCTTCCTAACATGTTCGTCTGTCTGCCCTGAATAAGACCATTTCCTGAGTAGGACTTTTCTAGCATGTCGCCCCATACACGCCCAATGATGGAAGCACTAGTCCCAAATCCTGTTGCTGCTCGAGATATTCTTTTCCAGAGGCTCTCACCCTCTGGGAGAAAGTACAGCTAAAGTTGTCAAGTCTCCCTTATTCAGGATATTCAGGAATCTATTATGGAGGATGGCTGGGACCTTAGCTCGTAATGAAACGATGCCAAGACCCCCCAGCCTAATAGAGGGGTGGATGTAGGCATTTGCGGCATGTTCGTTAAGGTGGAGGATCCGCCTCACTGCTTTAAGTATACATCTATCCGCCGTTTTCAATATGCCCAGGGTGATTATTGGGAACGTAAGTAATGCCAGATATTTCGGGATAAGGAATTACTTTGTGTTCTAGTTTTTGAAAAGGTTTAAGGGGAGCCGCGTCTATTCGTGCAATGCGAGTGGTCAGGTCCTTAATAATAGGTGGAAGTAGGCCGGTACATGAATATTTTTGGCCAAGGTAAGCCATCATGCTGTCCCCATGTAGTTGGTTCAGCGGCTTACCTCCGATGTAAAAACGGTTGGTTTCCGATGCGAATAAGATTTTCTCCCCGGGCACTACTCTCACTGCCAAAGCTACGCTTTTTTCGGCTGTTGCCTGAGAGAGGTGTAACATCTGTTTTATGTTTACTCTGAGGAGAGTATCTAGTGCTCGTAGTGTGGTGATTGCCGGGATGGCAGTCACCAGCCCGTACAGATAATGGGGGATCATGTATTGACGGAGCATATGCAGCCTTTGGGGTGGCTTGAGCGCACACGCCTTTAGATTGGTCAACATCTCCCGCACTTGAGGCTGGAGATCCGGCAAGCGGACACCAGCCCAAGGCGTGAGAACCGCTCCAAGGTAGCGCAGCTCAGATCCCGCCTGGGTGAACGGGATCTTGCCACTCTTCAATGCCACATTCGGATCTGTGACATAATGCGTCCCCCGATTTGGGACCAACCTGAACGCACTGCACTTTGACATAAAGATAAAGACATGCCCAAGTCGGAGAAGTACTCTTCCACAGTCGAGAGCATCTCGACCGCTTGGGGCACCCCCGGGGCAAGCAGCACCAGGTCGTCGGCAAACGCCAGGCAGGCCACGCGGGTTTCGCTAACCCGGAAGCCCTGTAATGCCTTCACACGGACGATCAAGCGTTCAACGACAGCATTGAACACGAATGGAGAAAGAGGGTCCCCCTGCTTGACTCCCCGTTTCAACGCCATGGGTATCGTTTCTGTCCCGCATGTGATGTTACTGGTAATGTCGCTATAAGAATCCATTACCAGCTCGACGACGGGCTTCGAGAGAAGCCTTTAATTCTAAGTGCCTCTGAAATTACAGCATGGGGAACTGTGTCAAAGGCCTTAGCGATATCGAGCTGGATTACCACTAACTCCCTCCGTTTTGCCTTAGCGATTCTCATGACCTCATCTAAGATTCGGATGTTATTAAAGCAGCCTTCTTCAGAAACGAACCCCTTCTGCCTGCGGTGAAAGCTTGCGACTCTCCTCATTCTTTGATCTATTATACCCCAATAAAGGCGACATACCACTGAGGAGATCGTTAGTGGCCTATAGCTCTCAGCTTTCGTGAGGTCTTTATTCTCTTTGGGGAGTAGCACCGTCCTGTTCTCTCGCCAGGCAGTGGGCTGCTTTCCACAGGAAACAGGAGCCGTAGCACCCTCTGTACTCCCTTCAGAAGGACGTCTGGGCCTACGGCGGTCCTCGGTTTAATCCCCGCCAGCCGCTTCGACACCTCCCTGAGAGAGACGGCCATCAGAACTGACGACGTGGGAATCGAGGAATCCGCCACCCCAAACTGCGGCGTTCCGATCAGGGGGGTGCAGTTCCACAACTCCTCGTACAACCTCCGGATATCCTCAGGATCCGGGGCCGCACTGTCTCCCTGATCGAGTTCGCATCGAGCGCTTGTAGCGAGCGGACGTGCCTGGAGAGAGCTCCCTGAATTAGATTGGGGAGAGCCCGACAGCAGTCAGCGAGCGAACAAGAGAAAGCGGTTTTCACCGCTTGTGCGTGCCGCGTAAGCGGCGAGTGTTTCGGGTGCGCGTGTGTTGCAGGTGCACCGGAGGCGGCTACTAGGCGATGGCGGAGTCCCAGCCGGGACGTGGCGGGCGTTCGCGGCGTGCGTCGGCGTTGAGCTCGGTGAGCGAGGCGTCCGACAACGCGGCAGCGAGCGTGGCGGCCCCCAGCGAGGCGACGGCAGCAGCGGCAGAGGCGAGGGCAGCACGGGCGGAGGCGAGGGCAGCAGCAGCAGCGGAGGCGGGAGCAGAGGCGGCGGCGAGGTCACCGGCAGCAGAGAGGACAGCGGCAGCAGCGAGGACAGCGGGAGAGGCGGCAGAGGGGACAGCGGCAGCAGAGAAGTCAGCGGCAGAGACGGAGGCGGCCCAGGAGACCAGCGAGCGACCGGTGGCGCAAGGACCGCAGCTGCCCGAGGATGTGATCTGCGCGCGGATGAGGCACTTGTTGCGCTTCATCCACGCCAAGGTTCCACCTACGTCGGAGACGGTCCGCGTCGAGGATCGCAAGGAGGTGCGTCGCGCTGCGGAGGTGATGTGCGACCTGGGGGCCCAGGCTACCGGCGTCCTGATGGCCATGCGAGGAGAGGTCCAGCGGCTGGAGATGGAGTTAGCGGAGCTACGAGCAGGTAAGTCCCGTACGATTAGTTACGCTAGCGTTGCGCGGACCGTTGCGCCTGCACCGAGTGCGGGAGCGATGCCACGTGCGAGTGCGGGTGTTAGGGTCCCCCCTGCTGTGGAGAAGACGACGACGCGGAAGAAGAGTTTCGCGGAGGCCGCTTCCAGACCGAGGAGGGCACCTCAAACCCATGCGGTAAAGATCGTGGGTAAGACCGCCATGGAGGCCGACAGGATCAAGGAGGTCCTGAAGGCTAAAGTTGACCCGAAGAAGGCCCAGTTCAGCGTTGCGGGTGTGAATACCAGGGCAGGAGTCATTGTGGAGCTTCATCGACCGGAGGACGCCGAGAAGCTGCAGAGTGCGGAGCTGGGTAAGAACCTCCCTAGGGTGGTCTTGTGCCGTGTCAAGCGCGGCCTAACCGAAGAGAGGCTGAAGAGTGCCCACAACCCGGAGATGGTTGTTGCGTTTGGCGGCGAGAAGAAGATGGCCGAGGAGATCTCCGAGAAGTACCGTTTCGGCGGTGACCAGAAGTTCGGGAGGGTCAACGTCGCCCTGGAGGTGACCCCAAGAGCGCGAGAGGTCCTGGCCGCGTATTAGACGGCATGATCGAGTCGCTAAGCGACTAGGTTTCCTAGCACGCCGTAAGGGATGGGTAGTAGAGGAAGAGCCACGTCTCCGTTTACCCAACGTCGAGCTTCGGAAACCTGATCTTGTTTTTATCAAGGGCGACTAAGCCGTCGTGTGTGACGTGGCTATCCCCTGGAAGGGGCCTTGATCGCTGGAGTCTACGGTTATGCAGAAGGTGGAGTACTACAATACTCCACCAATGCTGCAAGCCCTGCGGGTTCGATACCCCGGCAAAGACATAGCGACCACGGCTTTAGTCGCCAGATACGCCGGAATACGGCAGCACCTTAAAAAGGCATACCCAGCTTATTACGATGGAGCTTCAGGCAGATAATCCCACCCGAGACCCTAGTCGTTGGTCCGATGAGGAACCAGTTCGTAGCGAGCGCTTACAGTGAGCAGACGTGCCTGACGAGAGCTCCCTGGTCTAGAGTGGAGAGAGCCCGACAGCAGTCAGCGAGTCGTAAAGTGAAAGCGGTTCCGACCGCTTATACATGCCGCGTAAGCGGCGAGTGTTTCGTGTGTGCGTGTGTTTGCAGGTGTACCGGATGCGGCGGCGAGACGATGGCAGAGTCCCAGAAGGGACGTGGCGGGCGTTCGCGGCGTGCGTCGAACCTGAGCTCGGTGAGCGAGGCGTCCGACAACGTGGCAGTGAGCGTGGCGGCCCCCATCGAAGCGACGGCAGCAGCAGCAGAGGCGAGAGCAGCAGCAGCAGCAGCAGAGGCGAGAGCAGCAGCAGCAGCAGCAGAGGCGAGAGCAGCAGCAGCAGCGGGGGCGTCAACGACGGGAGCTGAGATGACGACGATTGAAGCAGCGGGGACGACAACGATTGAAGCAGAGGCAGAGGCGACGACGACCCAGGAGACCAGCTAGCGACCGGTGGCGGAGGGACCGCAACTTCCCGAGGACATCATCTGCGCCAGGATGAGGTAGCTGATGAGGTTCGTCCACGCGAAGGTGCCAGCGACGTCGGAGACGGTCAAGGTGGAGGACCGCAAGGAGGTGCGAAGAGCAGTCGAGGTCATGGCCGACCATGGTGTCCAGGCGACGGGAGTCCTGCTGGCGATGCGAGCGGAGCTGAGGCGAAAGGAGATGGAGATCGAGCAGCTGAAACAAGGTAAGCCTAGTTTTAGCTACGCGAGCGTTGCGCGTTCCGCTGTGGCTGCACCAAGCACGGGAGCGGTGCCATGGGCGAGTGCGGTGGTTAGCCCCCCCCTGCTGTCGGCTCCGAAGATGAGCTTCGCGGAGGCCGCTTCCAGGCCGAATACGACGGCGGTGAAGATCGTGGACAAGATTGCCATGGAAGCCGACAAACGTTCATCCGAAGAGGGCCAACATCAGCATCGCAGGAGTGAAGAGTACGAAGACCAGGGTCATCGTCGAACTGCACCGACCGGAGGCTGCGGAGAAGATGAAGGTCGCCGTAGCCGCAAAAGCAGAAGAGCTGCAGAGTGCGGAGCTGGGCGAGAACCTCTCCCAGCGCCCAGGAGAGGTTCGGGAGGGTCAACGTCGTCCTGGAGGTGACCCCGAAAGCGCGCGAGATCCTGAGGAGCAGGAGGATCAAGCTGGAGTGGGAGACGACCAGGGCTGAGGACCACGTGAGGCTGCTGCGCTGCTACCAGTGCTACGGTTTTTGACACCGAGCACGAGAATGCCAGAAGGAACAGCTCTGCGGAAAGTGCGGTGGAAAGCACAAGTTCAGCGAGTGCACCTCTGAGCACAAACGCTGCCCCGTATACGTACGGGCAAACGCCGAGAAGTATGAAGTATGAGAGCGCCGACGGATTTGCAAGTTGAGCCTTGCAAAAACGCTGTCGGGCGAGATCAACGTCCGATTCCATTGGACCAAGGCGCACGTCGGGACTCCAGGCAACGAGCGTGCGGACCAGTTGGCCAAAGAGGCAGCGGCAGGAGATGGACCGCCTATATTCGAGACGGTACCAATGGGGCTCGTAAAGAACCGGTTACGAGCCACGATGGGAGCAGAGATGGCAAGCAGCGGAAACGCGGCGACATGCGAGGATATTCATCCCCACGGTCGACATTTTCCTGTAATGCTACTGTATATTAATTCATTAATAAATTGTAAGGCCCTACAGTCCTACGCTCGGAGAATGGGGCCCAATAATCCTTCGGGGCAGCACTCTGGCGGCCCTTTGGGTGCAGCAGGATCAGCTGTTCGATGTCGTGCAAGATGGCGGGAACAATGAAGCACGCCACAGGATTCTAGCTTTATATTTGCTGCGCCCCGTTATTGTAGGTTAGGGCGCAAGCACAATATATTACGTTAGCCGCATCGGCTGTAAATTGCCCAAAGCGTTATCGGGTCCGTTAAATATGAACTCGCCGCTAGCGAGGTCCTAAAATGTATAGATTTGGTGGTGGAAATGTAATTTTTAGAGCAGCCATTTCTGAGACTGCTCACTCGCACGGTTACCAACCGAGAGTAGTGAGTAGGCGTGCACACGGAGCAGTGAGAGCGGATGAGTAGCGATTTCTAACGTTTCTAGCACTTTTTGTTGGAAAACGTTGTAGAAATAATATGATGAGGTGTATATATCAACAATACAGCTAAAGCTGTCTGGCAACACGTCTTGCCCAAACGGAGCGCATGAATTCACTATGAATTATTACGCTACCGTTGATCGTGTTGTGAACAAGAGAGGTGATCTCCCTTTTAGTTAGTTGAAGAAGGGAGCTAAGACTTTCGTTGGCTCTAGTCCACGTCCCTCTAGCTCCCACGACTAATGCCGTGAGAGTCAGTTATTTGTGGGGATATCTCGCCCGGAGGGTCTGCAACATTAGTGAAGTATTGTAATACTCCACTTTCTGCATATACGCAGATTCGAGCGATCGGGGTCCCTTCCAAGGGATGGTCACGTCGCATACGACGGCTTGGTCACCCTTCAGAAAGATTAAATCGGGCTTCCTAAGCTCACCGTTCGCTCATTTTATAACCGATTATCGTTTATGTGGCGGACAGTCGCCACCGGTTTATTTCAGCTCTAGTGTTTGCCAGCTGTTGGCATATTGCATTTACTAGCCTTGTAAAGTACACCACAATTAAAAATATGAAATAAAACACATTAAAATGCTTATCCTACGTTAGATGTTAAAATAGATGTGGGTGAGATGTTAGGGCTGGATTCTTTATGTTACTCAGGGCCAGCACGATCACGTCTTGCCCATACTGTGCGCATAAATTCTGCATGAACTATTATGCTCCCGTTGATTGCACAGTGGACAAGAGAGGTGATTTCTCTCTTATCTAGTGGTATTATAGAGCTGAGGCTATTGTTGGCTGAAGTCCACGTCCCCCTCGCACCCACGACAAGCGCCGTGGTTGCTATATCTTTGTTCGGGTATCTAACCCGCAGGGCTTGCAACATCGATGGAGTATTGTAGTACTCCACCTTCTGCATAAACGCGGACTCCAGCGATCGAGGGCCCTCCCAGGGGATGGTCACGTCACACACGACGGCTCGGTCACCCTTGATGAATACAAGATCGGGTTTCCGAAGCTCGCCGTTAGGTAGACGAAAACGTGGCTCCTCTTCTACTACCCACCCCTTTCGGCGTGCTAGAGTGCCGAGTCGCTTAGCGACACGGTCATGCCGTCTGATGCGCGGCCAATGAGTTAAGGGGCAGCCTTGGAGCACATGAGACAAGCTCTCCACTCGGCTGCACCCCGCTCTACATCGTCGCGCATGTGGGGGGTTAGATGGTATACCCATTGTGGGCAGTAGATTTCCCCTAAGCTGGACAGCTTTAACGTAATCGCCCCCACTCCAAAAAGGTGGGGGTCGGTCTATCCAGCTTCCCGACATACTACTTTGTCTGCCCTGCAGCAGACCATTGCCTGAGTAGGATTTCTCCAGCGCATCGCCCCACGCACGCCCGATGTTATTGCCGCTTGTTCCATACTCGGTCGTCATTCGTAATATTCTCTGCCAGAGTCTTTCACCTTCTGGCAGAGAAAGGACGGCCGCGGTGGTGAGTTCCCCTTTACTCAGTATGTTTAGGAAGCGGTTGTGGAGAATGGCTGGGATCTTGGCTCGTAGAGAAATAATGCCGAGCCCTCCCAGCCTTATGGGGGCGTGTATGTAGGCGTTCGCTGCGTGTTCAGTCAGATGGAGGATTTTGCGGACAGATTTCCGAATTATTCTGTCCGCCGACTTCAGTATCCCCAACGTTATTATGGGGGAGGTGAGATATGCCAGGTATTTTGGTATTAGATACTGCTTGATGAGCTGTATTTTTTGGTTCGGTTTTAATGGCGCAGCAGCTACTCGTGCAATACGAGTGGTCAGCTCAGAAATAATGGGTGGGAGTAGGCCGGTACAAGAATATTTATCCCCGAGGTAGGCCATCATGCTATCCCCATGCAATTGGGTTAGCGGTCTACCTCTGATGTAAAATCGATTTTTCTGGGATGTAAACAAAATCTTCTTGCCGGGTACTACTCTCACTGCGAGGGCTACGCTTTTGTCTGCGTTGATGGAAAGTCCTCGCCTCTGACAGAACTCGACCACTCGTCTAAGCAGTTGCTGCGCTCCTTCATAGGATTCGCTCATCAGCAGTATGCTAGACACGCCACATGGACGTGCTCACTTAAAGTGATGCCTTTTTGTGTAGCCTGTATGTCTTCGATCAGTTCATCGAGCACCATATTAAATAAAATTGGCGACAGCGGATCTCCTTGTTTGACGCCTCTGTTCAGGTGAATTGGGGGGGTGATCTGGTCCCCCACTTCTACCTGAGTCGAAGCGTTGCTGTAGCCATTCATGATGAATTCCGCTAATCTGGAATCCACCGAGAACCTCTCCAGCGCTCTTCGAACGGAGTGATGCGATATTGAATCGAAGGCTTTGGAGAGGTCTAAGGCCAAAATTTGGTAGGGTCTTTTTCGTGCTCGTTGATGTTTAACTAGTGTATGAACTGTAAGGTGGTTTAAAAGCACACCATCGACGGCTCGAAAGCCTCTTTGGTGCGGATGCAGCGGCAAGGCAGACAGGCGTTTGGCTAAGATCTTATGACATAACCGCACGATGCTGGAGCCAATGGTAATGGGTCTCCAGTTTTTAATATCTCTCGTCTCCCCTTTTTTATGAATTAAGATCGTACGACTTTTGGAAATGTCATCAGGCAGACTGCCAGAGATGAGAATGGCATTCATGAAAGTGTGGTCCGATGAATCGGTAGCTCCGGAGGTGCTTTATTGTGAAGCCATCGGGCCCAGCGGAGCCAGAGCTGGTGGCCTCCATTGCCCACTTGACTTCCTCCTCCGTGATCGCCTTCCACAGAAGCTGGTCAGACATCTTGTGTCTGTATATCGCGTGACGGTCGCTCGGAGACCTCGATTGGAAGAGATCTTGGGTAGTACTCATACGCGTCCGTCACTGGTGGATGATCCCCATCACCTAGGAGCGGTTTATCCTCCAGAATACAAGAGGCCAGCCGCTTCTTGTCCTTAGAAAAGAGCGACTGAACCACCTTGTACCTGTGGGACCGACTCCTAATGGCCGAGTACTTGACGGTGACGGGGCGTTTCCTGTGGGGTTCAACACGGAGGGTGGTTCGTGCCTGGCTTATCCATGCCGGGAGGAGGTTTATAAGAACCTCCTTATCCCCTGGAGTGACCGTAGAGATGGCGTTTAACAGGTCAATGTCAATTGGCTCCCAGTTGTCTGCGTGTTTCGTGTGGTAATCCATCACGAATTGCACGATGGGATCCGCAGCAGCCCTGGGAGGAGGTAAGGTGTCGTTATATGGGTCGTCGGCCTCGGGCTCTGCCTCTACCTCAGAAGCGGCGCTTGTCCCGGGTTGAGGGGATGAAAATTCTCCCTCATGCCCCGCCGTATAAGATCTTCTGGGACCCACATCTTGATGGCGCCCCGCGCTTCTGAGGACCATACGATGGCGGGTTTCAGGCCCGTTGCTAGAGGCCGGGACCTCCAGAATAGAGACCTCTGTTAAGGTGACAGAGGCCTCTTCACCCTCTGTTGGCTGGTCACAGAGGGCTTCCTCCTCAATATCCACGTTCTCAGGACGCTGCTTCTCCTTTAGAAGTTGGGAAACCAATTCTCTATACAGGGGATCCTGCCGTTTGTCCTTAATGGCAGTTTTTGATCGTGAGGGCATGTTTTCGGCCAGGTGCATGTTAATGAACCTCCCCGTAAAAGCTACCTCCATCCTCGCCATATCGATGAGCTCTTCATCGGTCCAGCGACTAGGGTCCACTATGGGATGGTCTGTCTGATCTTCCATTTCCATGTCGTATTCAGTTGGGTGAGTCTTGCGCATATGTAAGCGCATTCCTCCATAACCCTTACACAGGCGGTTGCACACAGGGCAAACAACCTCTTTGTCAGGGTTGGGTCCTCGACAATAACGGCGCCTCAGGTGCTGTTTCAGGCCCGCCTCTGTGGCGAAGGTTTTTCCACATTGGCAGAGGACCATATTGAATACCAGCAATGAAATGTAAATGAGGCTAATAAATATGTAAAATGGGGGACGTTGGAGTGAGCAACGGAAAACTGCTGCTCACACACAAGAAACAAACGTTTTAAGATCCAACGTCCCTGGGGTACTCCCCGAAAGGAGTTAAAAGCCGCTCGGGTCTACTTGTCGCGCGAAGAAGGTGCTATCTATTCGTAGCACCACCCGAGTGCCCCGGAGATCAGGTCGTGTTCAATCTCTCGGTCTAAGGGGGCAGAACACGCGACAAGGGGTCCACTCAGCGTTCGCCGTAACCTAAGTTCCGTTACCGACTCTCACCGCGTAGGAGGTGCTGATGTGGGCTTGAATTGAGTAGTTGGCACCTTTCACGAGAGTAACTTTCGCTTTTCTAAAACGTTTTCTAACAATAACGCTAGAGACGTTAGAAATCGCTACTCATCCGCTCTCACTACTCCGTGTGCACGCCTACTTACTCAACCCCATTAAGAGAGTCCTGGGCTCTAGTTCTACCGATCCCTCCTTTTGCGCCAGCTTAGTCGACGGACGACTCTGTCGTGACGCCTGATCCGCGGCCAATGCGTGAGTGGACAGCCCTGGAGAACAGGTGACAGGCTCTCCACGTGGCTGCAGCCCGCTCGACATAGGCGCGCGTTTGGGGGGTTAGATGGAATGCCTACTGTGGGTAGCAGATTCCCTCGGATCTGAATTGCTTTGATGTAGTCACCCCCGCTCCAGATGTTAATCCAGCTCCCCGACGTACTGGACATTCTGCCTTGTATGAGCCCGTTGCCGCTGTACGATGTTTCCAGACACGTCCTATGCCGGGCCCGCTCGTGCAGAATTCGCTTGTGATTTTAACAAGGCGATTCCAAAGTCTCTCACCCTCTGGGGTTGCCAGTATAGCAGCAGTTGTTATGTCGGCTTTTGCTAGTAAATTCGTGATCCTGTTATACAGGATTGCGGGTACCTTAGCTCTAAAGGATATAATTCCTAACCCCCCTAGTCGCACAGGAGCGTGTATGAAGGCGTTAGCTGCGTGTATGAAGGCGTTAGCTGCGTGCTGGCTGAGGTGGAAAATAGGGCACACTGTTTGTCGAAAAAGCCTGTCTACGACTTTGAGCACACCCAGCGTGATGGTAGGTGACACTAAAGTGGACAGGTACCTCGGTTGGAGAAATTTCTTTATGATAGTTCGCTTCCGAGGGGGTTTTAGTGGTGCAGCGCAAACCCGCGCTAGCTGTGTTTTAAGATCATTAATGACAGCCTTCGCCTGTACCTGGAAAGAATACTTTTGTCCCAAGTAGGTCTGCCTTTGATGTAAAAACGATTGATGTTGGATGTGAATAGTATTTTCTTACCAGGTACGACTCGGACTGCCATTGCTACACTTTTGTCGGGGTTGATCTTCAATCCCCGACGCTCACAGAATTCTATAGCTAGGCGGAGTAAGCGCTACGCCCCCCGTTTGCAAACAAAAGGTCGTCTGCGTAGCCCATCGCTGCCAATTTTGTATGCTCGTTTATTTTAATACCCATCCCCGATCCTTGTAGGTCTTCAATCAACTCGTCCATGACTAAGTTGAACAGGATCGGGGATAAAGGGTCACCCTATTTTACTCCTCGGTTTAGCTTTATTTGGGGAGTGATGTTTTCGCCTACTTCTACTTGTGTAGTTGCGTTTGTGTATCCTTCTATAATGAAGGAAGTTAGGCGCTCGTCTACATTAAATCGTTCGAGGGCGCGCCGAATTGAATGGTGCGACAGAGTATCGAAGGCCTTTGCGAGGTCGAGGACCAGGAGGTGGTATGGCCTCCGCCTCTCCCGCTGGTACTTGATCATAGTATGCAACCTGTCTCAAGACGGTCTAAACCCAGCTCACGTTCCCTATAGACGGGTGAACAATCCGACGCTTGACGAATTCTGCTTCGCAATGATAAGAAGAGCCGACATCGAAGGATCAAAAAGCGACGTCGCTATGAACGATTGGCCGCCACAAGCCAGTTATCCCTGTGGTAACTTTTCTGACACCTCTTGCTGAAAACTCTTCAAGCCAAAAGGATCGATAGGCCGTGCTTTCGCAGTCCCTATGCGTACTGAACATCGGGATCAAGCCAGCTTTTGCCCTTTTGCTCTACGCGAGGTTTCTGTCCTCGCTGAGCTGGCCTTAGGACACCTGCGTTATTCTTTGACAGATGTACCGCCCCAGTCAAACTCCCCTCCTGGCAGTGTCCTCGAATCGGATCGTGCGGGAGCATGTGTCGGCATTCGGCGGCGCGACGCAAACCGCGCGGGACCGCACGACGCGAACCCCACGAGAGGATTCGCCCGACGGCCCGCGGGCGCTCGCGCCATTCTTAGCACTTGGCTGGAGAACATCATTCCGCCTCACCGAGTAAGTAAAAAGACGATGATAGTGGTATTTCACCGGCGACGGGATGGTTATCGTCTCCCACTTATGCTACAGCTCTCATGTCTCCTTACAGTGCCAGACTAGAGTCAAGCTCAACAAGGTCTTCTTTCCCCGCTAATTTTTCCAAGCCCGTTCCCTTGGCAGTGGTTTCGCTGGATAGTGGGTAGGGACAGAATGGGAATCTCGTTAATCCATTCATACGCGTCAGTAATTAGATGACGAGGCATTTGGCTAGATTTGACCGTTTTCTGAGTTTGTATGGCGGACAGCCGCCATCGGTGTTTTTCAGCCATGGTGTTTGCCGGCTGTTGGCATGAATTATTTACTAGCCCAGTATATAAACACCACAATTAAAATTATTATTATATAGAAACATGTTAAAAATTGTTAGTAACTTTAATTCTAACATTTAAAAAATATATGTGGGTGAGGTGTTATACCTACTGGAAATCCTATGGAAACTGGGCCAGCACGATCACGTCTTGCCCATATCGTGCGCATAAATTCAGAGTGAATTATTATGCTGCCTCCGATAGCGTTGTGGACAAGAGAGGTGATCTCTCTCTTGGTCAATGGTAGTATAGAACTGAGGCTATCGTTTGCTGGAGTCCAGGTTCCCCTCGCTCCCACGGCTAAAGCCGTGGTTGCTGTGTTTACCGGGGTATCGAACCCGTAGGGCTTGCACCCGGTCACCCTTGATGAAAACTAGTTCAGTTTCCGGAGCTCGCCGTTGGATAGTCGGAGACGTGGCTCTTCCTCTACTACCAACCCCTTACGGCGTGCCAGAAAGCCGAGTCTTATATGCGGCCAATGTGTTAAGGGGCAACTTTGGAGGGCGTGGGAAAGACTCTCCTCCGTTCGGTTGCACCCCGCTCTACATTTCCGCGCATAGGGGGGTTTGATGGTATACCCATCGTGGGCAGTAGGTTGCCCCTAAGCTGAACGGCTTTGATATAATCTCCCCCATTCCAAAAGGAAGGAGCTCGATCTATCCAGCTTCCTGACATGTTCGTCTATCTGCCCTGCAGCAACCCATTCCCTGAGTAGGACTTATCTAAGATATCGCCCCATACACGCCTGATATTGTTGCTATTCGTGCCGTACGCAGCCGTCATTCGTAGTATTCTCTGCCAGAGTCTCTCACCCTCTGGCAGAGAAAGGACGGCTGCGGTGGTTAATATCGCTTTTGTTGATATTTAGAAAGCGATTACAAAGTATCGCGGGAACCTTGGCACGTAATGAAAGGACACCAAGTCCTCCCATCCTGGTAGGGGCGTGTATGTAGGCATTGGGCGGTACGCTAATTTAGGTGTAAAATTTTTCGTACAGATTTTCGGATAATTCTATCCGCCGATTTGAGGACACCCAACGTTGTTATAGGAGATGTGGTATAATGAATTGTTTAATCAGTTCCAGCTTTTGAAAAGGATTTAGGGGGGCAGCAGTAACTCGTGCTATGTGTGTGGTGAGGTCGGAGATGATAGGTGTGAGTAGTCCCGTGCATGTATATCGTTCTCCGAGGTAAGCCATTATGCGGTCGCCGTGAAGTTGCGTAAGCGGCTTACTTCCGATATAGAACCTATTCTTCTCCGATGAGAAAAGGATCTTTTTCCCTGGGACTACTCGTACAGCCGAGGCTACGCTCTTCTCCGCGTCAACGGAGAGTCCCCGGCGCTGACAGAACTCGACCACTCTTCTGAGCATTTGCTGCGCCCCCCTCGTATGTCTCACTAAGCAGGATAATATCGTCCGCATAAGCCAGGCACGCTACTTGAACGTGCTCGTTGATTTTTATGCCTTTTTGCGTGGCTTGTATGTCCTCAATTAATAAATCAAGCACCATGTTTAAAATAATGGGTGATAGAGGGTCGCCTTGTTTTACACCTCTATTCAGGTGAATGGGGGGGTGATTTGATCCCCCACTTCTACTTGCGTCGAGGCGGTCCTATATCCGTTCATTACGAAGGATATGATCTTTTGATCTATCGTAAACCTCTCCAAGGCACTTCGAATGGAATGATGGGAGAGATCTAAGGCCAGGATGCGGTAGGGCCTTTTATGTGCTCTTTGGTGTTTGATTATCATATGCAGTGTCAAGTTGTTCAGCAGCACACCATCAACGGCTCGAAAGCCTCTTTGGTGTGGATGGAGGGGGAGGGCAGACAAGCGTTTGGCTAGGATCTTATGGCATATGCGGACCATGATGGAGCCTATAGTAATAGGCCTCCAGTTTTGTACTTTATGCGTGTATCCTTTTTTATGTATTAATATGTGGTACGACTATTTGCAATGGAGTCAGGCAGACAACCGGAGATCAGGATGGCGTTGTAAAGGAGCGTTGTCCGATGAATTGGCATGCTCCGGAGGTGCTTAATGGTGAAACCATCGGGCCCAGCGGCGCTGAAACTGGTGGTCTCCAATGCCCATTTGATTTCCTCCTCCGTGATCGCATTCCACAGAAGTTGGTCAGACATTTTATGTCTAAAAATCGAGTGACGGTCGCTTGGAGACCTTGATTGAAAAAGATGTTTATAGTACTCATAGGCTTCCGTCACTGGTGGGAGATCCCCGTCACCAAGGAGCGGTTTATCCCCCAGAATACATGAAGCCAGCCGCTTCTTATCTTTCGAAAAGAGCGACTGAACCACCTTGTATCTGTGGGACCGACTCCTTATGGCTGAGTACTGAACGGTGACAGGGCGTTTCCTGTGGGGTTCAACGCGGAGGGTGGTTCTTAACTGGCTGATCCATGCCGAAATGAGGTCTTTAAGACCCTCTTGATCCCCAGGTGTGGTATTGGCAATTTCGTTTATTAATTCGGTATCAATTGGCTCCCAGTCATCCAAGTGTTTCGCGTGGAGCTCCATCGCGAATTGCACTATGGGATCCGCAGCAGCCCTGGGAGGAGGTATGGTCTTATCCGGGTCGTCGACCTCGGGTTCTGCCTCGACCTCAGAAGCGGCGCTCGTCCCGGGCTGAGGAGATGTAAGGTGTCCCTCGCCCTCTGTACTAGCTCTTGTGGGACCTACATCTTGCAAACGCCTAGTGCTTCTGAGGACCATCCGGTGGACAGCGGACCCGTTGCTTGAGGCCGCGACCTCCAGGATTGAGACCTCCGTCAAAGTGACGTCGGCCTCTTTTCCCTCTATAAGTTGGTCTTCGAGGGCTTCCTCCTCGATATCCACATTCTCCGGGCGCTGCTTCTCCTTAAGAAGCTGGGATACCAATTCTCGATACTGGGGATCTTGCGGCTTGTCTTTAATTTCGGTTTTTGACCGTGTCGGCATTTGTTCGGCCATATACATGTTAATGAACCTTCCCTCGAATGCCACCTCCATCCTCGCCATGTCAATCAGCTCCTCATCGGTCCAACGACTAGGATTAAGGATAGGATGGTCTGTCTGGTACTCCATTTCTTTGTCGTACTCAGTTGGGTGTGTCTTCCTCATATGTAATCGCACACCTGCGTAGCCCTTACACAGGCGGTCGCAAACAGGGCAGACAACTTCTCTGTCAGGGTTGGGCCCTCGACAGTATCGCCGCCTCAGGTGCTGTTTTAAGCCCGCCTCCGTGGCAAAAGATTTACCACATTGGCAGAGCACCATCTTGAATTCCAATAGAATCTGATGAATGCTAGGTGAGCCAATAAATATATAAAACGGGGGACGTTGGAGTGAGACAGCGTATTACTGCTGCTCACACACAAAACGACAAACGGTTTAAGAAACCAACGTCCCCAAATACTCCCCGAGAGGAGTTAAAAACCAATCGGGTCTACCTGTCGCGCGAAGTGGGTGCTACCCGTTTGTAACACGACCCGATTGCCCCGGAGATCGGATGGTGTTCAATCTCTAGGTCGAAGGGGGCTGTACACGCGACAAGGGGTTCACTCAGCGTTAGCCGTAACCGAGGTTACGTTACCGACCACGAAGAGGTGCTGATGTGGGCCTGAAAAGAGAATTGGCACTTTTCACGAGAGCAAATTTCACTCCTCTAACGCCGCTGAGCAAAAACGCTAGGCAAGCGCTAGAATCCGTTACTAATTAACTCTCACTACTCCGTGTGCAGGCCTACTCTCAATCCCATTAAGAGAGTCATAGTTACTCCCGCCGTTTACCCGCGCTTGCTTGAATTTCTTCACGTTGACATTCAGAGCACTGGGCAGAAATCACATTGCGTCAACACCCGCAGGGGCCATCGCAATGCTTTGTTTTAATTAGACAGTCGGATTCCCCCGGTCCGTGCCAGTTCTGAGTTGACCGTTAAATGGCGGCCGAAGAGGTCTCCCGCGATCGGCTGACGCCGACCGACAGGGCCATGATCTTATAGAAGGCCCTCTTTTGGATTTGGCCTCAATCGTAACTATTTTAGCCATTAACTCATTTTCGGGTAGAGGTAACCTTGCTTCTAATTCTTGCCAAAACCCCTTTGGTGGTGCCGGTGTTCGTGTTGCCGAACAATTGCGAATGAAGCAAACGCCTTACCGCAATGAGCACACTTACTCCTGTCCCTGGTTTCGCAGTCTCTTCTGTGGCGTGTCACAGAAGACTTTAGCTGGTACCCTTTGCCGCATAGCTCACATTTGAATGGGAGAGCGGCTACCGCAATGGGGGGGGGGTTCTTACTAAATCCTGGGACTTGTCCAGTCTCTGTGAGTGTTAGGTTCACTAGTGGACCTGTCGGATCGGCCTTATTGATGCGCGGTTTAGGGGTCTTTGATAAGATTGCCCCTCTTGTGGCTCGTGGAGCAGGGGGAGGAAGACTGTGCTGCTACGCGGACGGATCGCGGAAAGATGACGGGCGAGCAGGGTCGCGTTCGTGGTCATGCGAGGAGACGAAGAAATCCACTACGAACAAGCAAAATTCGCAGACTGGAGCACCATTTTCCAGTGCGAGTTCATAGCCATCCGAGAGTGCCTGGCGTACATCCAGAGGCACAGAGCAACGATCCCAAGATGCGCTGTAATATCAGACAGCAAGTCAGCGCTACTTGCTCTCAAGAGTATGAGAGCGCTGACGGATTTGGAGTTGAAGTGTGGAGCCTTGCAAAGACGCTGTCGGCCAAGAAGGATGTCCGGTTCCATTGGACCAAGGCGCACGTCGGGACTCCAGGCAACGAGCATGCGGACCAGTTGGCCAAAGAGGCGGCGGCAGGAGATGGACCGCCTATATTCGAGACGGTACCAACGGGGGTCGTAAAGAATCGATTACGAGCCAGGACGAGAGCAAGATGGGAGCAGAGATGGCAAGCAGCGGTGACGGGCGACATGCGCGGATATTCATCCCCACGGTCGAAACGGCGCGAGAAGCTGCAGAGCGCTTTAACCAGCACACCATCCAGCTTATCACTGGACATGGTAACTTCCGGTCCTATCTGATACGAATCCGGAAGCTGACAGCAAAACAGATGGGCGTGTGGGGAGGTCAACGACGCCATACACGTCCTGCTAACCTGCAATACGGAGGAGAGACTAGGTCCAGGGCGCAGAGGACCCTGATCACGAGCGGCTGGAGATGGCCACGAACGCGGGAAGAGATCGAGAGACTTTCGGGCGTGCGCAAATGGTGAACGGCTCTTGCGGTTTTTTCGGAAGAGTGCGCGAGATTACATGTTAACGCGAATCTGTGATGGCCGCGCGAGTGTTAGGAAACTACTGTTGTACGAGATGCGAACTCTATTACATTCGTTATGAGTCACTAAGTGCGGCGTAGGGTAATTAATATTGTAAACGCTAGTACGACTCGGAGCCATCAGCGGTTTTGAGTCGCCTGCCCTGACGGGTTTTTGTGGTTTTCCCGGGTCCTGCACTAAGGCGTATGCCGGGGCAGGTAAATTTGCGGCCACGTTAGTCTTAAGGAATTTGAGCATTGTTAAAAGACAGGTTTTGGGGAAAATTGTAATACGGTTGCGGTAGTGCCGTAAGGCGAAGCACCAACCAATTAAACTTTAAAAACATTTCCTGTGATGTTCTGTATTCAAGTAAATAAATTGTATGTCTTAAGGCGGGGGCACGTGCAATTGCGAACTGGAGTCCTGTGAGGGGGCATCTGTGCTTCCTGCCGACTTCGTAGGATGTCGACCTGCCGCTGCAGAAGGGCCGCCAGGGCGCTCCCTTAATAAATTAACTCTATTGGGCACTGGAGCATCACATAGGACCGTCCTACGTATGATCGTATGAACCAAAATGGAACCTACGCGAGGATTTTGCTTCCTGACGTAATACAGGGTACGATCAGAAATTATTCAAACTAACTCCGCGCAGTGAGAGCGGAGCGGTCTCGGCCACTGGTGTGTGCCGCAGGTGCGGTATTTCGGGTGCGCGTGTGTTGCAGAGCACCGTGGGATAGGAATGACGGAATGGTAGAGTCCCAGCCGGGACATGGCGGCCGTTCGGGGCGTGCGTCGGCGCTCAGCTCGGCAAGCGAGTCGACCGACAACGTGGCAGCGAGCGTGGCGGCCCTCAGCGAGGAGATGGCGGCGGCAGCGGCAGCAATAGCGTGGGCAGCAGCAGCAGAGGCTAGGGCAGCGGTGGCAGTGGCGGTGGCGGAGGCGGAGGCAACGGCAGCAGCAGAAGCGACATCTGAGGCGGAAGGAGAGATGACAATAGCAGCGATTCCGGTGCCTAGCAAAAAACGCTGGGCAGAAGACATTCTAGCAGAACGCATAGACAGACATGATGGTACGGGTCTTGCGGATGAATATCCCGGTCAAGAGCAAGACCATCAAAGTAGAGCAGAGGAAGGAGTGTAGGCTGGCTTCCAACGGCTTGGGGGACCTTTCGAACCAAATGATAGGAATTATAAGGAGCATGGGGGATACCATCAACGAGCGGGAAGACGAGATCGCACAGCTTAGGAGCTGGGTGAGTGTTCCCGATCCTATTGTTAGTAATACGGCAAAATCATCTATCGCGAACGTTTCCGTACCGCGCAGTTTTGCGGAGGTGGCTTCACGGCCTATGCCAACCACTCACGCTGTAGAAATAGTAGCTGAAGAGGAGGGAATTGATGCGGAAAAATGCTACAAGGGCGATCACAAGAAGGCTAGCCTTTCTGTTGCTGGGATCAAAAGTACCACGGCAGGGGAGGGGGGTTTATTATAGAGCTCCACGAAAAGGCAGATGTGGAGAAGCTAAAGACTGCAGTTTCGGCGCAGGCTGGGAACGTCCTAAAACCCATGGAAGTTAAAAAAATTTCCCA
Source organism: Sinelater perroti (assembly GCA_036346155.1). Classification (NCBI taxonomy): domain Eukaryota; kingdom Metazoa; phylum Arthropoda; class Insecta; order Coleoptera; family Elateridae; genus Sinelater; species Sinelater perroti. Next base: position 54,102 of record JARFIY010000134.1, read on the forward strand.
ATGGTTCTGCTGTCTAAAATTGACGCAACGCTAAACAAAGAAAAGCTAGAGGCCGTGCTCAATGAGCATAACAAAGAATTGGTGGCGAAGTTGGCGGCGCAGACACCTTCAAAAAGAAGGTGTGAGAAAGGTTCCGCATTGGGAAGCAGCAGCAGAACAAACGTGGTAATGGAGGTTTTCGCCAAGAGCCGGGGCCGCTTTTCTAGGCCGTAGGATGAACCTCGTGTGGGTGATCACTTACGCGGAAAACTATTTTGCAATGCGGCAGTGTTTTCAGTGCTACGGTTTCGGGCACAAGGCCAGCGACTGTAAGGAGAAGGGGCATATCTGCGGCAGATGCGGCGATAAACACAAGTACGCCGATTGCAAAAGCGAGAAGGGAAGCTGTGTGGTCTGTACCAAGGCCAATGAGACAAAAAGGGGACCGCCGTGCAATACCGAGCACGATTCCAAGAGCTCTTCGTGTCCAACGATGCTACCTATCAGGAATTCCATAGTTCAAGGTATAGATTATGGTAATTAGAGACGGCGATGCAAATAACTCGGTAGAAAGCTTAATTAAAGTTGCTCAGATAAATCTAGGCAAGGGAAGGGCAGCAACGAGCAATATTGCGGAGCTCTTACTTTTCCGAAGATTTTACTTGGCAATTGTTCAGGAGCTAAATACCAGAGGTGATGTACTTGGGGGATTTACAAATGGACTGTCTGTCATTAGCAAACGAGCCGAACAACCTCGAAGCGCGGTAGTCATTAGTAATCCTGATTGCGGTTGGATTGCAAAATAACAAAAACAAAGTGCAACATGCACAGGACCCCATCTAACGAAGCAAAGCTTCAGATCGGTCCCAGCTCCATCCGTTAATCCGTGAACCACAAGAAACAAAGAAACACCACAGACAAAGCAGATCCACCTGTAGAAGCAATAATCAACACAACGCAAATCCAGAGACGTCGCCCACCTCAGGAAATAGTAGAACACCGACTGCCGAGGCTCCCCAGGTAACCCACAAAATGCAACAGTTCAAGGCACTGGCAAATAAATATGCTCGCGGGGGTAAGAGATTTAAATGATAAAGTAAGGAAATCCGTTAGTCCATTAGAAATATTTGAAGTACAAAATAGATCCTTAATAGACATATTTATAGTAAAAAATGGCAACTACCATTTTCAACCAGTAACTAACCAAGACCTTGACTCCGACCACGACCCAGTTCAGCTGATACTGGAAGGTCCCAGCAAAGAAAACCGCGACAGGAGTGACAACTTATAAAAACACTAACTGGACCAAATTCAGGCACGTTCTAGACAGACATCTTACAATTGCACCTGTTATAACCACCTTCATACAACTGGAAGAGCTAACAAACAACTTTATATAAATCATAAACATAAAAACGAAACATAGCAAACAAATCATAAAGGACAATAGGCACGCTTTACCACCAAATTTGATAAACAAAATAAAAATAAGGATAAAATTAGAAACATATGCTGGAGCACACGATATCCGGTTGCATTGATAGAATGGAAACGAGCTGCTTATGAGATCAAACGTCAAGTAAGAGACAAACAATTAATGGGATAAAAAAGGGTTTATTTCCCGGGTAAGACGGTACCACTAATATGCATATTAAGGCGCGATGCAACCCACGATGCTATATGCAGACGAAGTGTAGACGAATGGTTGTGGTCAGGGAGATTAGGCAAACTGTCAGAAGCACAGCGCATTTTCGCAACTCAAGCGACAATAACTTACTCCACCGTTGCCACCGAAGCTTCGCGAGTTTTGAGCAATTTATCGTCCGTTGATTACGTGGTGTCCGGACATGGTTGAGAGGGAGGGGACGTATCGAGACCAACGAAAAATCGCTACGAGGAGAGCTGCCGATCCACTAGGTGCCAATAGAACCAGGAATCAGTATGGACAGCAGGAGGAGCAATATACCGTTTAAAATTCTACACGGACAGGTCGAAACAGGAAGATGGAAAAGCGGGGCGACGTTGGGGATCCATCTCAACGGCAAAGAGATTCATCATAGGAATTTTAAGCTAGTGGACTGGAATACAGCCTTCCAGTGTGAATTAATCGCGATAAGAGAATGCCTACTTTACTTAATTAACCATTGCCAAGTCATCAATAACTGCTCCACCATCTCCAATAGCCGATCAGTACTCAAATCACTGAACGCAATGAGGGCACCATCCAAACACCAACTACAGACATGGAAGCTAGTAAAACAACTCGTAGAAAGTATAGAGGTGACGTTCCACTGAGTAGACAAGTTACCTAAAAAAGCAGCGGCAGAAGATAGACCCGCTTGCTACAATACAATTCCAAGAAGCCTAGTCAAAACCCGCGTAGAGAGCGACAGGCAAATAGGTGAAACAGTAGATGACAGTCAGAAGCAACCGGAGAGCACGCAAGAGTAATACTAGTAATACTAGTAACTACTGTAATACTAGAGACAATATAATCGCATTAGCCCATATTAACTGGCACACCGTCCAGGTTATAACAGGACACAAGAACTTCTGGACTTCCTTGGCAAATTTCGGAAGGCTACAAGAGGGGCAAGCCATTTGCGAATGCAAAGCCGAAGGCACAACGATGTACGTTCTAATTAGCTGTCCCATGGAGGCTCACGCTCGAGCATCGAAAAGTGTGCGGCTTCCAATTGCGTCAGGAGCAACAGCTGCCCGATATTACAGATATCGAGAGGGAGCTTTTTAGAGAGGACGTCCCACGTCTATGGAGAAAGACGTTACCATAACCGAGACATCTATCCTCAACTCATCCTCCCTAACACCTACAGCCAATACGGCTCCCGAGACCGAGGATGATATAACAGCAAGCTTAGCCCCTCCTATCGCAGCTGCAGATCCTTTAGTGCAATTCTGCGTAGAATACTACCAGAAACACGACTCTTAGGACATCGATACTCAGCTCGTCAAAACCGGTGATAAGGGGCACTATTAGACCTATTACCGAATTGATATTGAATTTAAAACAGCCGACCTTACGGGTAAAGTGACGAAGTCGATGTCGACCTTTTATGGTTTGGCCATTCAAGGAATCCAGACTCATCGGGCGAAATATTTGGGTGGCTTATTACCACCGAATCTCTACTGACGCGGAGCCACAGCACAACTTTTGCAACGTCGATTGGTGCCCGTATCTGAAGGTACACCAAAAAAAAAAAAGAAAGAAAGAAAAGAAGTCTACAAGCATAAACCCGCACTAAACCCAGAGATCCAAGCCTTGGTAAAACCAATCTACCAAAGCTTGACCGAAAATGAGCTGTTAAAACGATCTCTCGGCAGCAATACGCAAAATAATAACGAGAGCTTAAATTCGATGATTTGGTCAATTGTTCCGAAACACCATTTTCATGGAAAAGAAGTGGTCAAATAGCAAGCTGAATGAGCGCATGCACCTTTAACGAAGGTGCAAATCTACTTTTCAAAATGATTGACCTGTTAGATGGTCGATTAGCTCACAAATTCGTCGAAGAAACGGACCAACATAAGATTGATCATGGAAATCGCCGCTCAACGTCTTAATCGAAAGAGGCAAGAACAGCAAAAAAAGGCTCGATAAGAAGAAGAAAAGGCATATGACACAGCTTACGGGCTGCTTTACGATCCAGGGAACGCGGATTAAAAATTGGTAAGCCAAAGTTTGGAATTTCTTAAAGTTATCGCCAAAAGAATCATAAAGAATACTGTAAACGCGTTTTTCTCAAAACAGCATTTTTTCGATCGGTTACCACTCTGTAATTCAAACAGTTTAATTTTTTGACCCCAATACTCGTGCATAATATAAAAAAACAAGTTTCCTTTCCGATATACCTAACAAATTATGATTTTAATTTTTCAACCTTTTTTGGACGAAAATGGGTGAAAACACGTTTTTCCGTAACTATTTTTTTAAAATCGCACATTGTTTTCTATTTGTTATTTTTAACACAGTTAGGTATATCCGGACGGCATATACCTATAATTTATGAGAAAATTTGATTTTTTTTATTTCAGACCTTCTGGGAAGCGTGCACAATGGTAACTGCAAAGCCCAAACAATTCATCGGCTCAACTTTGGTGATCAACTTGACCGAGGAGAAAAGAGAAAGAAAGTTTTTCTTATACATTTTTAGTTATATTTTAACGTACATAAGTTTCTTCATTGTAAATATAAATGCCTCCTCAAAAAAAAAAATAAAATAAAATAAAATTTGATTTTTTCCCTATACCTGTTACAGAATAAAGCTGAACTAAATAATGAAAAGTTAAAAGCATGTAACACAGCTAAGTCTTATATTTCACCAGCATGTCAGATATAGTACAAATTATGTTTGGCAAGGTAAAAAAAAAATAAATTTTAAAAATTCCCCACTCTGGCAATACAATAAAAAACTTTCTCAACACTCTTGCTTTGTAAATTAATAAATCTATTGACTTTAGTGTAAAGCTTATTCATTAGAAATTTGTTAATGAAAACTAAATAGTGAATCAATTTCTATGTTCCAAAGAACCCACCAAACATATATAACAGGCCGAAAGATTTACTCCAGCTACAGTAGGTTCTATTAAAAGATTTGTTAACCTTGTAAAGACAAGAATATATATCCACACACTACTTCTTGTACATAGAATTCCTAATTTCAAAAACATTGTAGGCAATATTAAAAACTGTAATAGACTATTATATCAAATCAGGACCTTTACTAAGTCATAAAAAATTCCTCAAGACTTCCAAAGAATTTGTTTTTATACATAAATTAATATTTAAAAAAAACTTCATAAACATGCTCTGGTTGTTTGAGATGCAGTGCGACATTCACAGCTGTTCCATTACAAATAAATTTAAAGTGTACAATACCATCAACACTCCACGAAATGATCCTCTTGAATAACTGGACCAAGGAGTTAATCTCTAGCATCCTTTGTTGATAGATTCACTTTTGTCAATTTCCATCTGAAATCAAAAATAAAAATGTTACTGCACCTTGAAAATGAAAAATAGTGCACGTTTACAAACTAGTAAAAAACATGTCTTTTTAAACATCATTTACATACTGTAATCAGACGGTTACATAAAGAGAAATTGCCGTGTCAAGTTCTAGAATGTAACAAATTGATCGCCCTTTTCCAAAATGAAAGTATAATCATAGATGTTTTCATAAAATGCTTTGATAATTATATATACTGAGCCAGACTGGCATTTTTATTTGACATTTTTAATTACCTAAATAGCATCAGGGAGTAAGAAAGTATACTTGACTGTGTGATATTCCATTTTATTTTGCTCCGATATATACCATATAGAGAAGAAATAAAACGGGAAATAAACTCACAGCCCAGAGGGCCACTACAGGTAGTAAAGAAAAGAAGAGAAAACACAGAACGGTTAGAGAACTGTGAGTAAAAAGCCAATTAAGCGAAATATTTGAGGTTGTGAGAGTCGGTACTAAGGGTGAAAATCGCATGCAATAGTAGAGATTAGAACAGAAAAATCGAAGCTCAAGGTAAAGAGCTCCCCATTCAAGCAAGTTGGGATAGGCAACCAATCATACAAAAGAAAGTTAAGGAGGTGTGCATACACACTAGACCAGAAAATACAATACAGTATGGATTCGGACAAATATCTTACCGATGAGGGGAAAAGAAAGAAAGAAGATATTGAAGAGCTATTTAAAAGATCAAACAGGACACACAGAACCCCGCCAAAAGGGGCAGACCCGGAGACACTATGAAAAATCAAATAAAAGAAATGATGGAACTAATGAAAAATTTGTCAAGAGATATAAAAGATATTAAAAATGAACAGAATAATAATAAGAAAGAGACAAGAAGAGATAAGAAAATTAAGAGACGGACAAAGAGAATTCAAAGAAGAGATAAAAGGACCAAAGGATGCAAATAAAAAGGCAATGAAGGAAATAGAAGGATTAAAACATGAGGTGGGGAAGGCAAATGAAAGAGTTGAAAAGCTGGAGGGAGAAAAGAGGAGGAAGAATATAATTACTCAAGGAATAGAAATAAAATCAACTAACCCTAAAATGTTAAAAGAAGAAATGGGGGGGTTCGTAGACAGGAAACTGGGGATAACATTGACAGTGGAACATGCAAGAGAATTGGGTGAAAAAATATGCCTGGTAGAATTAAACAGTAAAGAGGGTAACAACAGGATGATGATCAATAAAAATAAACTTCGTAAGTATAAACCAACAGTATATATAAACGATGACTTGACACTAAATGAAAGAAAGATTCAGGCAGCAATAAGAAAACGAGCTAAAGAAGAAGTTGCAAAAGGGAGAACAGTTAGAGTGAGCTACCAGAAAATGATATGCGATGATGAAATTTAAACCTGAAATAGGGAAGAACGAAAGCTGGAGAAAAAAACAATAGCCTAAAACATATCAAAAAACTATTAGCGGAGAAATGTAGAGGACGGGATAAAGGGATGACGACCATAGCAACGAACACAGGAAAAACGAGAAGAAATGGTATAGAATAGGGACACAGAACATTAGCAGTATAAGTGGAACAGAAAAGCAACTCGTACATGAGGTTAAGAAATATAATATGAAAATTTTAGGAATTACAGAGACAAAAAAGAAAGGAGAAGGAGAAATGATTATAGAAGAATATGGATTACTCTACAGCGGGGTAGAAATTAACAAAACAGCCCAAGCAGGAGTGGGATGTGTGATAAGCCCGCAGTATATGAAGAAACTGGTGGAACGGACGGTAGTAAGCAAAAGAACGATGAAGGTAACATTCGCAAAAGGGAACGCTGAAAAAATGGATGTTATAGTTGTATATGGACCAGGGGAAAACAATACGAAGGAAGAAAAAGAACAATTTTGGAGTGAGTTACAAATGGTTTATGATGAGGCGGATTATACTACTATAATCATAGGAGATTTCAATGGAATAATAGGAAATGATAATGTAGGAAGACAGAGAGTGATGGGTATCAAAGGAGGAAAAATGGGAAAAATTCAAAGAAATAACCCACAAGGCGGGAAGGAAAGCATGTGGGATATCGATAGCAGGAGGATCCAAGAAAAGAACAAGTTGGTGGAACGAGGAATTTAAAAACATCGTCAAAACGAAAAAGGACAGGTGGAGAGCTCACTTACAACAAAGAAGCGAGAAATCATGAAAAATACAAAATTGCGAGAAGGACAGCAAAAGAGAAGAACAAATTAGCCAAAGCCAGAGAATGGGAGTAATTTGGAACCAAGATGGAAAAGGATAGTACAGCTAACCAGGAGCTATTCTACAGGGTTTTCAAGAAAATGAAAAATAAACAGAAAAAACTTGGATTGAAACAAATTATGGATAAAGAGGGAAAAATAATTACCGAAGATAATAAAATTATGGACAGATAGAAACAATACTATCAGGATATGCTATAGGGAGAAGAGATAAACGAAGAAGAGACAGAAACAGGGGGAGAACATGCAACAAATTCAGTCGAAGGAAGTGGAAATGCACAGCATGAAGAAGAAAGAGACGGTATACAACTGGAAGAGGTGAAGAAAGCATTAAGAAAATTGAAGAATGGGGGACAAGGAGCCATGAGTCGTTCCAATATGAAAAATGTAACGTTGAAATTTAACGTTGTAAAATGTAAAGTTCCATTTAATGTAATGATGGATGAGAAAGTTATTTTTAATGAACCAAATGTCGGTCGGGCAGGAACCAGCCGAGAGGAAAGCGGTAAAAGAGTGGTAAAAAGGAATAAATCAAAATGTTATAGAGAAATGAAAAAACTCAAGAAGAAACTAGAAGAATCAAGAAGGCGTGGGGATAAGTATAAAAAAAATTCTTCAGCTTAGGAAATAAAGTAAGCAATAAAAAGAGTCTTAGTGGAGAAAACATATCACCAAAAGTAAGCAAATACCTAGAATTTTCTTCCGCTCTTACAACCTAAATTCAAGAATCAAACAATCTCGGAAATCCCTTAAAGCATTTGCCTTAGTTTTATCGGGCAAAACTATTAAAAAATACAAGGTTGTGAGAAAAATGAAAGATTGTGTACGATCTTATTACAAGAGGATGCAACATGTTGATAAAGGGAAAAATATTCATGACACTTTAAAAACAGCATCAACATACAGCACCAAAAATCAAATAAAAATGAAATCAGATGTATTTAATTTTCGAACAGAATGATGCAAACAGACTTAAACCTGGCAAAAAGACTGCATTACAAAGGGAAAGGTGAAAAAACAAAAGAGAATATTAATAGGAAATTTAAAAGGTCTCAAAAAAAATTTGAGTTGGAGTTGGGCATAACACATCTTATTCAACATTTTGTTCTTTTCGGCCCTTTTGGGTTGTACTTGCAAATATTAAGTACAGAAAGTCTTGTTTATGTGAAATACATGGAAATTTTGAGTTTGTTTTTAAGAAGTTGAAGGATTTAAAAGTAATTGAAGCCACGGATAGTAATTAAGTCACTCTGCTGTAAATGTGAGAAAACAAAAAAATCTGTCTTGAGGGAAAATGCAAGGAATGCAGACACAATTAAATTAAAATACGGTTATTTCAAGACAAAGAAATTGAAATTGAACGATGGATTTCGAAAAGAGAAAACATATTGGTAGAAGAAAAAGAAAAAATTATTTAAAAAATAATAAAAGAAAATATCAAAACATCAATGAAGAATGTAGTTCAAATGCTTTTAGACATGAAAGCAGCATATATTAATCATGTGGCTAACGTAATTCATCAGTATCAATCTATTTATGACTTGAAATAAGGGCTGCAAGACAAAGACGTGCTGATACACATAGATTTTAGTGAGAACTATGCAAATATGCAAATATTTTCAAGAAATTCAAATTGTGCATTTTGGGGCCTCTCACTAGCAAATTACTTTGCACACAGGAGTAGTGTACTTGAAACAGAAAGATTCTGACCTGAAAACCATTTCTGTTTGTTCTCTCTCAGAAAGTCTTAAACGTGATGCTACTGCTATTGCAGCACACGTTGAAAAAATTATATCATACATGAAAAGAAGCTAAAGCACATCTCAGGCACTAACATGCGCAGACTTAGCTGCTTTAAATGCAGCCCTGAAGATAAGTGTCAACATTATCACCAGGGATCCTATAATCCTGTGCCTGTTGTAAACACCAGTGAATGTATCCTTTTCAACTATCATTTCAAATTATTTCCTTCATTTGTTATTTTTTAGTTAGTTACCTCTGTATAGGCTATTGGAGGTAATTCACTAAACTAAAATAATTTTTACATTAGTTGTGGTAAATTATAATTGGCTAAAAAATTTTCCTTAATTTCTTATTTCCAGTATCACATAAATCTCACCCTAAATAACAGTACAGTGATGTATACTCTTCAGACAGCAATACAGAAGAAAGGCCTAAAGAATACACTTACACGGAAAATACTTTTGTTCTTGTGAGATTTTGTACAACAAAATATACCATAAAGCATTATGTTGGCGTTGTTCAATCTTCTGTTGGACAAAAATGCACCATTAAGTTATTAAGGAAATCTGGACGAGATATACTTGTATTCCCACCAAAAGACGATGTTTTTACTGTTGATATAAAAGACGTTCTTTTAAAATTTCAGCAACCAATACTGAACAACAGAGGTCGTCATTATAGGTTTTTCGGAAAATTTAGCAAACTACAAAATTATGTGAGCTAAATTTTCAAAAATAGACTTTTTTGTGTTTAATAAGCTTATTAAGACAGATATTCATCTGTAATTTCTTATAATTTAGGTATGATTCTGATAGAATTTTAAGTTACTAATTTTATTGTTTTTATTTAATACTAGCTTTTACCCGCGGCTTTGTTCGCGCGGAAAACCTACCTAAGGAAATACCTAACGGTTAAAACTATTTATTTTTTTAGTTTATACTTAAAGTACTTCCTTATATACTACATTAGAGGTTCTGCCTTCAGGTGCTAACACCACCAGGTTTCTAGCTGAGCTCACACTCAAGCAGGTCACGTAAAACTGGCCGTGCAAGAAGCAATCCCCTCTTAGATCAATTCCTGCTGTTTTCTGCTGTGACTGACCCTGAGATTTATTAATCGTTATTCAATTTCAATTTTGTTCCTATCTTTAATATTTTAGAAAGATAAATTGCGTACAAAAAAGTACCAAAATTAGATTTTTACCCGTTTTACCGTTTAAAAGCACAAATATCAAAAAAGTTCCAAACACGTGTCCGCTTATTTTTTGACAGCCTTCATATACAATTTGAATTTTGATTCTATCTATAACTAAAAAACATAGATTCAAAATTCAAAAAGTATATGAATTCTATATATATATATATATATATATATATATATATATATATATATATATAATCATTTAAAGTGTCATTTGTAACCTCCATCGCTGCAAATGTAACCTATGTGTCCAGAAAAATTAGAAAACGGTTTTTTTTAGAAAAAATATTTTTCCTTTACCCTTTTTTGAAGTAATGTATTAGTTTTGTAAATAAAATTCTAAAAAGGATAAAAATGACAGATAGTTGAATTTAACAAGATAAAAAAAAATGAGAACGAAAGAGTATTGTTACCTTTTATGGTGATTAAAAAATATATAACATATAGATGTTTATATACAATATAATACTACACAAAGTTAACTGACGCTGAAAACTGGAAACTATAATACACAAACAACGTTCATTCTTCATGAGAAAGTTAAAAGCAGAACTTATAATAATTAGCAGTCTAAAAGACGCTATTCTGAAAATTACTTTTTTTTAGCAATATCAGTATTTGTCATGTAATGGTTATAAAACAATACGCACTTTAACAAAGAAAAAACAAAAAATATCAAACAGATAGGAAAACAGGGAGGATAAAATAAAATATCAGGTGATAATAAACAAATTAATAAAATTCATCACTATTCTAACATACATAATATAGTAATGAGCGAATTTTTACAACCACAAACGTCCATCTTACATTTATAATACAAAGAAAAGGTTAAACACCCTGTCAGCTTTGTGAGTGAAGATAATTTAAAATTAAAAAACAAAAAAAACTACATGCAATGCTTGCAACTTATCAGATAAAAATACAAGCTTCTGAAGATGAAAATGTAAAAGGTAAACTGAAAGAGACATATGTAAAAAACTACCAAGCGGCTATAAACAAACTAGAGAAGGACATGAGAATACCAAGTGTAGATATTTACAACATTTAACCTCAAAAATAGTTTTGCACATTCACAACTTTATAAGCAACAAATTTGACTTTACAACTTATGTGTATGTGAATATTGTCATGTGGGTGGAAATCAACCAGACCATTGTGTACAAAAAATGTGTTGATGCCTTTTAAAACATATTCACAAGAATGTTCTAACAATTTAACTCAATTGATCTAATATAAAAACTCTAAAATATACAAATTATGTTCTACACTTAAAAAAATTTATAATCAGTTTTTGTTAATATCTGGACAAATTTCTATTAAGATTGAAATTTTTTGACATCAACAAAGACTGCCTCGATTGAAGACTACATTGCTGTTAGATAAACTTATAGATAAAAATTCGATATTTTGAAAATAACTTTTATAGTAAAGCACAGATAGAAAATATCCAACAAAAAAATATTAAGAATAAGCAACCAGTATGTCAAATGAAAGCAAGAGAAATCAGAATTAAAACAATTTTATCTTCTAGTTTCATAGATGATTTTGATTAGGAAATGGATATTCAACACAAAGCTGTTAGGCCAGCTGTAAATACTTTCAGTAAATTACCTATTAAATTATAGCAATGCTATCTTAATCCCAAACAATGTAGATTCAGTGGATCATCATATACCAGTTGAGTACTATGAAAATTTCTTTCCAGAAGAAACTAACAGTGGATTGAAAGATTTTCAATAACAAATTTCAAATACTACTCACGTTTTTTTAAGCAAAAAGGAGCCAACCCATAAGATGTGTTTTTTTCCTATAGTTGTAGTCAAGTTTTATGCTAATATGCGAATTTTCCAGTATCAAATAAATCTCACCCTAAATAACAGTACAGTGATGTATACTCTTCAGACAGCAATACAGAATAAAGGCCTAAAGAATACACTTACACGGAAAATACTTTTGTTCTTGTGAGATTTTGTACTACACAATATACCATAAAGCATTATGTTCGCGTTGTTCAATCTTCTGTTGGACAAAAATGCATCATTAAGGAAATCTGGACAAGATATACTTGTGTTCCCGCTAAAAGACGATCGAAAAGACTGTTGAAATAAAAGACGTTCTTTTAAAATTGCAGCAACCAATACTGAACAACAGAAGTCGTCATTATAGGTTTTTCGGAAAATTTAGCAAAATACAAAATTATGTGAGCTAAATTTTAAAAAGTAGACTTTTTTGTGTTTAATAAGCTTATTAAGACAGTTATTCATTTGTCATTTCTTATAATTTAGGTATGATTTTGATAGAATTTTAAGTTACTAATTTTATTGTTTATATTTAATATTAGCTTTTACCCGCGGCTTTGTTCGCGCGGAAAACCTACCTAAGGAAATACCTAACGGTTAAAACTATTTATTTTTTCAGTTTATACTTAAAGTACCTCCTTATATACTACATTAGAGGTTCTGCCTTCAGTTGCTAACACCACCAGGTTTCTAGCTGAGCTCACACTCAAGCAGGCCACATAAAACTGGCCGTGCGAGAAGCAATCCCCTCTTAGATCAATTCCTGCTGTTTTCTGCTGTGACTGACCCTGAGATTTATTAATCGTTATTCAATTTCAATTTTGTTCCTATCTTTAATATTTTAGAAAGATAAGTTGCGTACAAAAAAAGTACCAAAATTAGATTTTTACCCATTTTACCATTTAAAAGCACAAATATCGAAAAACTTCCAAACACGTGTCCGCTTATTTTTTGACAGCATCCATATACTTTTTGAATTTTGATTCTATCTATAACTAAAAAGCATAGAATCAAAATTCAAAAAGTATATGAATGCTGCCTATATATATATATATATATATATATATATATATTTATTTATTTTATATCTCAATAACAAATTTCAAATACTACTCACGTTTTTTTTTAAGCAAAAAGGAGCCAACCTATAAAATGTGTTTTTTTCCTATAGTTGTAGTCAAGTTTTATGCTAATATGCGAATTTTTATACTAAAAAGTTGACATAAGAATACCCCTTTACTTCAAATTGTAAAACTCTCCTTTAAAGGGCCAATAATTTTATAAGAACCCTTATAACACGCGATTTCTCAGTTGCAATGTATTTAGTCCATTTCTGCAAAAAAAGTTCAATTCGCAATAGCCATGTAAACATAATATCTAACAGACTGAAAAACAAAGTGCAAAGACTTCAAATGAACAGTGTAAGGTGTAATAAGAAGAAACGTAATAAGGAGAGAGTAAGCAGAAAGTACGAAATAAATTAGATAAAAGTACAGAGGCAGACCATGTAAAACATAATATGATATAAATGACAAATTATTCAAAAATAAGAATTTAAACTGATAAATACTAAAAACTTTAGTAAATACTACAAACAAAGAAAAAGTTTCATGCATGAATTATATATCATGGTGAACATATCCCACATTTGACAGCAAAAGAACATTAATTATGTACGTATGTGTTGTGGCTTAGTTCATTCTGTATTAGAATTATGTTTATCAATGTAGTCTGATTATTTTAAATGTAGGTACAATAAAAATATACAAAATAATTTTCTTATGCTCTTGGCTTTCAGATAATTCACTTGATTATAACGCCTGTCGCATCCATTATAACTAATATTATAATAGACGACTTTGATGAAAATTATAGGCTAGGTCAGTTGACTTCTAGATTCTCTTTTAATCACTGTATTACTTTGATACATTTTGTCATTCTAACTGTAAACGTTATTTATTGATAAGTAAATATCTTTACAAATAGGCTTTCTATTTTTAAATTTGTATAATTTCTATTATTCTGTTTTATGATCATAATAAAATGTTTTCTTAAAAAAACTTTAATTTAAAAATTCAATTTTCTTTAGCCAATAAAAAATCAAATAATTTCTATATACTTTATTTGCATGTTATGTTTAAGAGAAAAAAAATACAAAATATTGGGGAATATAAAAATTCCAATACTTACCAAAGTTCATCAGAAGAAAGCAGGCTGCAATAATACGTCATAATGGCTTAGAAAATGAAGCTGAAAACTGCTCGGCTTCTACAAGTGGACCTCTTGATATTAATTGGACATGCGCAGGTATTTCCAGTCCACCTTTTCATTTATTGCAAGCACTATATCCAAATACCATCCTTGAACAAACACGGTACGTTAGAAATGCGTAAAAGTTTTTTCTGAATAACTGTAACAGAAGTAAACCATTATACAAATCAGATTACTGCAAAAAAAAATTTAGAACTAAATCAAGACTGTATAAATGGAAAGAGCATATAAACTTCCAAAAACAAATCGAGTTTCTTGAAATTACAGTTTTCAAAAATAAATTTACGAGACTAAGTAAGTTGGTAAATTGATTAGAAAAATCATTTAACTAATAAAGGTTTGCAATTTGAATTTCGGTAGTGACAATAACAAAAGGGGTTATCCCATTATTAGTTTTAGATGTTTGCTTACTTTTATATTACTATTGTTTTTCGTTTTCTACAAAAATACCACTTCTGTTATTAAGTCTATTTTTGAACAAAAACCCGCTTTTTAACTATTTCTTGAAAATATCCTCTTTTAAGAATGCAAATACATCTTATTTCTTATAACGCCTGTATGAGAACTTAATTGACTGAAGTCTAATAGGAGTTAGTGGTAAGTGAGCACATATAGTTTATGACTCTTCCCATTTACAATGAGCAAATAGATTAGCTAATCTGCATTGTGTGATGTTGAAAGATTAATCCACAGAAACTATTCGGATGGTGCAGGAAGCTTTCATGATCAATGCAATGACCATACTTATAACATGTATACAGTGGCTCAAAAAGTATTCATACACTACATGAGTCTTTAAAATGAAAATAATTTGATATAAACAAATGTTGAACTCAAACTCTATACCATGGTAACAATAAAAAATATAATTCACATGTTGAATACTTGGAAACTAACGGTTCAACATATTTTACTCAAATTAATAATTTATAACAAAGCGATATTTGTACATATCTAATTTTAAAACAAATTTTGTTCTCAATATTTAGATATCCTTTGGCAACTATTTTAGACATACAGCAAATAAGTTTTCTGTAACCAAACGATACCAATTTTATTTTTTAAACCTTTCCATCTAGTGGATCGCATAAATTTTACTTGGGATCCGCAGATTGGCAAAGTATGATAAACTTTAAAGTGACCATTTCCGTGCTTCGTCTTTGCGGCACGCTTAGAATTATTATTCTATTGGATGTAAACATTTTAAAATGTTTGAATTCGTTCCATTATCTTCAAGTTTCGTTATAATATATCTAGAAAGGCATGTTGGCCCACAATCTCGTCAATAAAATAAAAATCACTCGCACCATTAGCAATTATATACCCACAAGCCACTACATTACCAGTGCCATTTTTCTGCATTTAATTCACAAACATTAAAATTACTGAATGTAAACACTTTAACAACTACTTTTATGAAGATAAAGTACCCGCTTTTAAACAGGTTTATACAGAATCTCATTTTACTGCAACAGAAATTGGCGAAAACACTGTTGATACTAAACAAGTTTTATAGATCACAGAATTCTAAAAACACAAATAACAACTACACAACAAGCCTTGTTGTCAGGAAAATTCACCATAATCATAATATAGAAATTTCTCATATTCCATTGTCAAATTAAAAGCAAGCCATTACTGTTCAGTTAATGTTAAATAATGTAATTTTATTTGCTTTCATTTACTTCAGTAAAAGTTATTCTACCCGTAAAGGTGCAAAATTAAAGATCTGTTGTAAATATGAGTTGGTCAAACCATTTGGATCATTCCTAATTTGATAATTAGCAGCAATAGATTTATTATATACACCAGAATGGGCCAGCGGTTGAGACGCGGGCTGCGGTGCAGACGGACCGGGGTTCAATACCCGGTGCTCCCTGATGCCTGGCAGGTGGCCTACCGAGTCACTAAAAATAATTGAGTACTTGCGTTCACTAGGACAAAGGGTAATAATGGTCGTCGTCTAAGGCGCGGTGTTTGCCACATAGCCCGCATCAGAGATGGTGCATGACGACCAAGCAGAAAAAGCGAACATATGAGAGCCTTAATCTCTCAGTTTGCAGGCCATGCTCCCACGCGGGGCGTTAGAGCCTTACCATTATTATTATTAGGTTTTTAACATACTGCTAACTACTAAGTAGGGATCCAATTAATTGAGACGTGTCAAATATTACATTTTTTATTTAGTTAAACTCTATTCATTCGCTGAAATTTTAAATAATTCATAAAAAACAAGCTACTTATCTGATAAATCATTAAAAGTGAAGATTTAAATGTTCTAGTTTAATCTCTTCCTTTTTTCTTGTATGCATGCGTTATTAATTGCCTTCTCTTTTAGAAATCTGGATGGCAACGTTTTCAATTTAATCAACTAAATCATAAACTACAGAATTAAATTTCTCTTCAAATTCGAATTTGCTTTTAGCGCAATCTCATTTATCCTTATTTTAAATTAATCGAAATTTTATCAAATACAACATGAGCTTTGAACAAATTTCAGTTATTTTTCAGCTGTGGCTCCATTCATTTTTCACTTCCAAAAAAATATCTCCATCGAACTAGATTAACAATGTTATGTCAAACTGTAACCCTATGATAAAGGTGAAAGCACGATTTGCAACGGACACCTAGGCAGTGGATAAGCTGTTAGCTTGAATGCACTTTAAATACCAACCAACCAAATCAAGGTTGAATTTTCAAATCTTACCTTTGAATATCAAGCTTTTTAAAACGATCTACAGATCTACAGATCATTTACAAAAACAATCAAATAGAACAATTTTGATAAACACTAAAGACACAGTAATAATGCAAACTAAACTTTTTTTGATCTTCCTTCTCTAAAACTCAAATGCCTGGGGGAGGGAGCAAGTAGAAAAGCAAGATTAAAAAAGAAAGCTCATGCCTTTTTTCTTACCTGCTCATATAAAAAAATAATCATTTTCATTTGCGTGCAAGAAAAGTTTGAAACGAAGATCAAAGTTCTTGGCCGATTGTGCTCAACGCAAATGCAAGTGTTCTGCAAACCATGATGACCATTCAAATTCAAATTCGAACTGCAAATAACAACATTGCCAAATAAGTGTTGTATCGTTAACAAATATCAAAAACCAATTTCGATAAGCAATGTAAAACGCTGAATTACGATTTAGAACTGGTCACGTTCTCGCCAAGTTTTTAAATTTTGTATCAAATTGCCAGCTGCTATCTGGACCAACATGTGAAAAATCATGCGAACAGCTAATATTTGCATAGATAGAATTTACAACATCGGTCATGAACTCAAATTGGTAACTATTAACGAGTTTAGCAAAGGTATTGCTGCTGCTTTTTAATTGTAAAATAAAGAAAACTACGTTTTTTAAAAATAATTCATCAATTGTGTTAAAGGTAAAAGTGGAAAAATGTATACTTTAGTTTTCATATGTAACAATGCAGATCGGTATTTCACCCTAGAGTATAGTAATAGATGTCTCAAAACATCACAAAAAATAGTGTGTACTTCGCACATAAATCAGTTAAAGAATTAAAAAAGTAATAATTGAAAGACAACACTGAAATTTAAAAATTATATGCGTCACAATTTCTCAACTGGCTTCACTCAAATTTTTGCAAGGTGGTAACGTGGAACAATTTATTTACAAATGAACAATGGGATAAGTCGGTGTGGTGACCCTACGAAAGTAAAATATACAAAACGATCCTGAAGATAGACAACCAAACATACGCTCAGAGCTCAGCCATGCTGCTGCTTTTTAATTGTAAAATAAAGAAAATTACGTTTTTTAAAAATATTTCATCAGTTGTGTTAAAGGTAAAAGTGGAAAAATGTATACTTTAATTTTCATACGTAACAATGAAGATCAGTATTGCCCCCTAGAGTATAGTAATAGATGTCTCAAAACATAAAAAAAAAATAAAAAATAGTATGTACTTCGTACATAAATCAGTTAAAGAATTAAAAAAGAAATAATTGAAAAACAACACTGAAATTTTAAAATTATATGCGTCATTTTTTAAGTTTGTAAAATACGTTCCAATATATAAGCAAGCTTAATAAGGAACAATTTAGAATTTAATTAATTTAAATTTTTGTATGCTAACAAGTAGCTCACCGAATTGTTTTTTTTTAAACTTGCATGAAATGCCCAGTAGTTTAGAGCCAGCGCTTTCCAGATGGTAGTTTGCAACCGGTACCGGCCTACAAAAGAAAAAAACTCCCGAAAACGTAGGTGTTTGGATTTTGTTTTTCCGCAAAAATAGAATACCAGTAAATAACATTGAATTAGGACTATTAATTAATAATTAATCTATTAATCATTTAGTCACAAACGTTCCCAAAATGGGAACATTAAAATTTTTTTTAATTTATGATCTCTATTTAGCTTCACTGCATAATAAATAACACTCTTATAAATTACTAAAATCTGTGTACAGGGTGTTCCAGATTTGATGGAATTTGGGGGTTACATCTATTTCCGTAGCAATTGGAAAAAACTAGTTCCGCATTCATGGGTCCGTTTTTAAAAAGAGATCTATTGGTACAAACGCCATCCCGATAACTCTAACAGTTTTGGAGATACAAGGCAAAAGTAATTTTTGGTCGATTTCTATAAAGTGCCATGATTTCCATGTTTATGAATATTTTTAACGCAAATTCTTAAGAGGATTCCATTTCTGATAAATTATTTAGCAAGAGCGAGTCACTTACTTCATGTTGTCCGTCTGTCTGTCCTCCTGTCCGAGTTTCAAAAATCTCTTTTGATGTAACGGTGCGAATTTCAAATTAGTTTCACCAATCGATCAGGTGACCAAAATCTGTTTCGCTAGTGATTTTGAAACTGATTGGTCAAAGTGTCTAGCTTAAGTGCTTGCCATCATGCAAAGCTTTGCAGGTTTATTTTGAATAATAATTCTAAATATGTTTTGCAGTCTCATGTGTTTTCCTGTTCTAGATAGCACTTTACCATAGTCTGGAAATTTTCAAAATAACTCTACATTTTTGATTGTTAACAGTTTTCGTAATTTATAATTAGTGGAGTCAAAGTTAGTTATTCACTCGGAAAAATTCCTGTATTCGCTGATTTTTGGAATATATACTAGAAGTGTAAAATAACATATCAAAATGTTGCCGCACGAAACTTTGAATGCATAATTTTTTATTTAACAAAAATTAAGTTACCAAAAAACTTGATTTTCGAAAATATACTTGTTCCAATTCAATTTGTCAAATAACTAATAGCGTCAATCGAAAGAACGGAAAATTTTACAAATAAACATATATGTAACATTTGTTCAATGAGTAAAATTGAGTAAACAGTAAATTCCGTTAATAACGCAGCTAAACGTGAGCATGTAGTGCAGTGCTAACTGCTAATCAGATGCTCAACCAACTACGAGTCAAAATGTTGATAATCAATGACTTTTATTGATAAAACAATAGTTTAATTTTTAACAATATATATAATTAAAAACTCAAACTTTTAAATCTCGTAACCTTCAAAAATTTTGGAAATATGGCTATTGAAAAAAGTTTTTTATTAAATTTTAACTAAAACAGCTTTAATTTCCCGTTTTACATCAAAAAGTGTAGATTATCTATACATGCTTATTATCGAAAATTATTACCATATTTAAAGGAATAATATAATTTAAATATTTAAATGCGTTGAAACTATAATCAAAATAAAACGTTAAAAATCCATATTGAGATAATAAGGTTATTGTACAAATTTGTATTCTTTAGACTATAAACATGCTATACATTTAATAGCCGCAGTTTGTTTGCGCCTAACAGAAAAAGTAGTATTGCTGATTAATCTGAAATATCAATTTTATATTACAACGATAATGATGTTTTAAATATCTGTTGGAACTTATAATTCAAACTGATTAGTTTAACAGCCAAAAACTAATAATAGATTATTAATTTTTTCGTAATTGACTTTATTAAATAACTCAATTTTATAATCATTAATTAAACATCATTGTTGTAAACAAATAGTTATGTGACATAATTCAATTTAAATGTATACTCCTTTCACTTAAAATATGCTAATGTTTTAATAGTTCAAAAACTTTGAATTTGTCTGCAAAATTTTTACTGGATTGTAACAGTATGCAATCATAATATATAATTCATGAGTTAATTTTGTCAATATTTCATAATTCAATGGATTGTATTCAATAAATTTCTCAAAAATACTTCAAGTCTTGTAAACACTAAATAGAAACCATCTGAATAAATTGGAGACACCAATGTAATGCAGTTATCAATTAAAGAATTGATTGTATATCTTTACAATATAACAATTTGTACACTTTGTATTTGATACATTATGTATAGATTTAAAGCTAAAGCAAATGTATTAAATAAAAAATATGTGAAATTCAATTTTGAATTATACAATTTTATATTATTTTAACATTACTATTCTTAAGTGTTTTATATAATATTTCAACTTAATCTTCAAATTACTTTAGTTCTAATTCAGCACTACCAAATGTAACAATCTATCAATTGAATGTAATTTTTTCCGGTTAAAAATTGTTCAATTTTGACAATAAGATGTATTATTGAAATATCGTCATTTGATAAATTATTAGCAAACATGACTCAGATCGTAAACTAGCATCATAAACCTTAGAATAAATTGATTCAATTTTTTACAATACATATGTTTGATACTATTATTTCATATAATATTACAAGTAAATATGTGTTAATAAATCAAATAAACAATTTGCTACACTTAATTCAGTGAGCAAGTACTTAATTTACGGTATCTTCTAGACAACTAAATTTGCAATAGTTTGCTTTCACTAAAAAATATGCCAAATGTAATTATTGAACTCCATAGCTACATTAATCTTGTCTCAAATTTTGATAACAATTCATTTTCAATGATGGTTAATCTGTATACAAATAATATCAAAAAACGATTCTGAATATTAGACAACATGCTTAAAACTCATCAACACTTCATATACGTTTGCATATTTTCAAAGTATTTGTCTTACTGAGAAATAGATGGTATAACCCTAAAATCAATCATCAAATCTGGGACATTCTGTTTTACATGAAAGTTTCAAGTATAATTAAAAATATAATTGTATATCTTTAAAATTCAATCCAACAATTTACACATTGCATTATGCAATTAACGTGAAACTAAATAGTTTGATAATTCATTAACTAGACTCTTTAAGAAAGGGCTTAACAAGAATAGTTATAATTTAAACAAATATGAAATCAAATTTTTAGCAGTTACTATCCCATATGTTTAGCATATTATTACTTTAATATAACTATTACATAATTCGTTTAAAATAAGGTGTTTTAAATAAATAGGCGTTTTGCTGAACTATATCTCGGAACACAAGTTACTTGAAGTTTAGGTTACCTTCCTGCAGACCAACTATCTATATGCTGCAAGTAGTTTGCTTTTCTACCCTACGAAGGTTGCTCGCATAAAGGTATTTTTGGCGTCCTAGGCTCACAATTTTCCATCCGCCTTTCCTCAAATTTTTGCAAGGTGGGAACGTGGAACAATTTATTTACAAATGAACAATGGGATAAGTCGGTGCGGTGACCCTACGAAAGTAAGATATGCAAAACGATCCTGAAGATAGGCAACCAAACATACGCTAAGAGCTCATCCACGACACATTTCATATCAGCTGTCTTTGTTTACTTTCTGTTCAAATGTATGGGTTGTCTTGCGATCAAATTTTCAGTTTTGTGAACAACCCCTAGTATAAATCACAAGCCAGTATCTATCTTAACTGGTGACTCATTTGTTTTCATATGTAAAAACAAATGTAAGCACCGCTGCACTAAAAACTCGTTTTAGCTCTGCCCTTATTTCAATATCAATACAGCAGGTAACTTTAATTTACATCATTCATTACAAATTACAAACTAAACCTGGTAAATTATGTTTGTCATTCATTTACTTATTGTCCTCTTTAAAAATGACAAGCACTTCAACTAAATAGGTATATGAATAGACACAGAAGTCCAATTTAGAATAAGAAGTGATTCACATCATGTGATGTCAATTTTGGAATAGACAAGTAATTGACATTTCTTCAAAAATGTGGCTTGCAATATACTGGTAATGAACAAATGAAGAACATTATTGTAACATGTGAAGATATTTCTTGTGAATTAAATTATATGGTTCAAACAAAATCATGTAACAAATAAAAAATAAAAAATATTTCAATAACGAATTTGATATATTACTGCAAAAAAAATGAATCAGAATGGTTTAAAAATATATCACCAAAAAAGCAAACTTCACAAATAAATGGTCTGGCTTAACATAGCAACAGTTCTATGACAACCTATAATTTGAAAAATATGAATTGTTTTTAAAACTTTAATCCACAAACACAATTATTAATGCAATTTAGGTGTAACTTGGTTTTGAAAATAAAATATAAAATGCCTTTATCAAAAGATTTCAAGAGTTATCAGAATTTTATGTTAGAAACTATTACAAGAAATTAATTTATA